>OZ025290.1:257004546-257100546 GCA_964019185.1 Maratus speculifer
TTAAGCTAATATTTCCTTTCATTTAAGATGTAATTTTAAGCAAAGTTTCATAGTTTTTTCAAAGTTTCATCATCTTTTAGAGTAAAATAAATGTCCTATGAATCAGATGGGACTAAAAGAAACAATGAAAGAATGTAAAACTGTTGTAGAGACTTCCTAGTTTGAAAATAACTTTACATACAGATGACATGTAAGCTACTTGGAGAGACATAAGGGAGCCATTAAGAAAGATAAAAGTGTATGAATTGGATGAACTTATGAAGTGTATGAAGTGTATTATGAATGAACTTTTAAATTAAAAAAATTATAAATATATGAAGAAGTAAGCATATGAAATATATGAGTTAAAAAGTATTAAAGAAAATAGATGAAAATTACGTTTAAATAAAAAGAAAAACTGTTACAAGGGAAAGAATATATTTCCTTAGATTATGAGCTGACGAAATATCTACCGAAGACTAAACCTTAACTTTAAAGAAGATCTTTTTCTCTGTCCATGCATTTAAATTTAAGTAATAAAAATATAAAAGAAGGAACAGAAAACTAACAAGTATTTTTTTTCAATTTATTTAATACAAGACAAGAGAAAAAAATAGTTTAACAAGAAGAAGAGGAAACAACTTATCCTTAACAATCGATGCATAACTAAGGCGTTCACATTTGAACTGGGTCAGAGACCTCGTAGTCTGGTAACTCGGTTATAATTTCATTAGGAATTTTATTGATGATATTGTAGTAATATTTGGTCAACTTATACATTCTCCTTTTGAGAGAAGTGATACAAATATATCGGCGAAAGTAATATTTCTAAGATATCTGTTGCCATTTCTAAAAATTCCTAGATTTTTATTATGAGTTCTGAACTTATAATAAATTTAGTATCGCTACGAAAATCCCATTGAACAAGAATATGTGTAAATGCAAAGTATGCAAGCTGTATCAACCAGAAGTTTATTTTTGATAAAGAGAGAGAGTTACTTTTAAGGATATGTTATAAAAGGATTTAGAATTGCCGGCAACTTTAGCCCTGGTATTAAAACTGTTATCATTCCAGGGAAGTCTTCAGTGTAGGATGATCCCTAAGTATTTTGTATGGTCAGACAAAGGAATGGTGACAATGTTCATGGTTATTATGTTAGGGTAGGTAAGTTTTTTAGAACTATGAGTTGCAACAATTTTACTCTCGTTGAGTCAGGTGATTAATATTTGACTTAATTAAAGGAAGGAAAAAGAGTGTGCATTATATTTAAAGGCCATTGTGCAAGAAGCCAAAGTGTGGAACTTCACGCTGAAAACGTGAACATTGCATTTATTTTAAATTCAAAAGATGAATTAAAAATTAATGCATGAACTAAAATTAATATTAAAAAGTAATGTTAATAATTAATAGTAATATTAATAATTTAAAAATTAATGTTAAAAATTAATTATTTTAAAGTAATGTTTATTAAAAATTTATGTTAATAATTTAAAAAATAATGTTAATAATTTAAAAATTAATGTTAAAAATTAATTTTAAAAACTAATTATTTTAAATTAATGTTTATAAAAAAAATAATGTATGAATTAAAAATTAATTAATTCATACATTAATTCATAAGATGAAATAATGCTAGCGTGAGTAATAGTGCTAATATTACGCGTAATTATGAAGGAATCCGGGACATGGTACCCACGGGTTTTCCTGTTCTTCTACGGGGCAGAAGGATTTCGAGTCATGTAAACCAAAAGCAACTGCTAAAAGTTAATTTATTTTATTTGTAGTCTTTATAGCTGGAGGAAGTATGTAACAGTCAACGCCAAATCTAAAATTTGCGAGTAAGTTCTATCATCTCAAGATTATATATTTATTAGGAAAATTATATAATAATATTTATTTGGAATTTATTTATTACATAAATTTGTGGTGTATTTAATGTACTTTCAAAATGTTGTGTAATATTTTAGAAATGTTCGCGAGGTAGTTTCTTGTTTAAAAATATACTGGGTAATAAGTATAGCGGGGTAATAATGCCATCGACTGGCGTATTCATATTCATGGCGTTATTACTCACATGGGAGTTTGATATCCATATAAGGGATTGTATAATGTTGTTTGATCATATGGATTTATTTAATACTTATAAATATATTTTAGAACACCAAATATAATTTATGTGAAAAATGCATTATACTCTTAAAAACAACTATTAACCAATTCACGCCCATAGACAACAATAATTTCGATTTTTTTATGTATATGATCTATAAAATTTATACACACTATGTAGTATGCAAATATTTTATAAAAATTAAAATCTCAAACCAAATATAATACAACTCCCTTGCAGTAATTATAACTCGGACAATACTGTAACCGGATTTTTTTGTCTGTTCCTGTAAATAAACGATAAATGCAGTTTTATTACAGCACATGAATCTTTTAATGCACATCAATAATGTAATTGCATTTTACTATGTTTGAAGTAGAGTAACATCATTAAAATATGTTGCAAATGATTTTCCCCAGTAAATAATAGTGTAATTGAATTATTGTGTGTCACTCAGTAAACAAATGAGAAGTGCTTTATTGCATCACATAAATACATATTAATTTCATTAAATTTCTAAAAGTGTCAGAACACTAAAAAACACTGCAAACAATTCCCCGCTCCGTAGATCATAGTGTAAAGAAAACCTTTTGCGTATCTTTGTAAACAAATTATAAAATCTTATTTTGATCATAATAACGAATATGCCACGGTGAATTTCAAGAACATTTATCAATTACGTAGAAAAAAGAAATAACGAGTGCAAAACTTCGCCAGAAAAGCAGATAAACACGAATTTTTAACACTTTTGATTATGTTAAAAAATATTTAAAAGTAACATTTTGTACCTAGACTAAAACACGAAACTGTTGTTATTTTTCTTCTTTTTCTATAAAATGTATTGATTTTAAAATGATAATTTTAAAATAATATTTTAAATATTTAGATAATTCTTTCTTCATCTTTTTTAAATTCGATTTTTCTTATTTTTCTTAATCTTTCTACTTTTCACATATAGCTGTAATTTGAATTATTTTTCTCAATAACTGAATATCATTACAAAAACCCGATCTTTAAATTTATCGGATGTGTTAAGTTTTAAAAAATATATCAAATTTTAAGGAAGATATTAAAAGAGAAATTAGAATAGCGTTTTCAAATAATACAATTTACACTTTTTGTTTAAAAAAAAATTGTTAAAATTGCAGATTTTTGTTTCTTTTTCTTCTTTTTTTACATTAATTTACTTCTTCCTTTTAATATATATCCTGTTATATATATATATATATATATATATATATAAAACACCGCGTTAAAAAGTTAAAAAGTTTATCTACTAAGGAATACAATGAAAAAATACTGAACAAATGCATTAATCACGATATATAGTGCTGCCATCTGGACTTAGAAAGACAAAGAATTATACACATCTATTTTTCGTTTCATAATCTTATCAAAATAATAATAATAAAAATACTGGATTTTTAATATTTTATAGTAAATAGTTAATAGAATTATTTTCAGTAAACTTTTTTAAAACTTTTTCTTACTGTTCATGTAACATAAAATAATGGTATTACTTTAAGTTTATTAAACTTTTAATACTTAATAACAGAGTTCGTACTCATCAATTGATTCGAGGTATTTAGGGTGTTTTACTACCCGAAATTTAATAAAGTACTAGTCGTTACATGTGATTCTTTTTTTCAAATAAAGATATATTACTTTACAGAAATTTTATTACAATGTGCTTGAAAGTTATTGAAGCGCACAGACCCTGAATACTAATAACTAAAGTAAAAAAATATTACATTAAGTTTTATATAAATAATATAATTTCAATTAGAATGGTAATAACTAATTAATTATATTTAATAATAACTTCTTTATCAAATTTTATTTTGTGAAGTATAAAAAATTCACCAATATCCTTTTAACATTAAATAAAACTCATAAAAAATTAGTTTTGATGAGAAAGGAACTTTTCAGATGATGAGAAAGAAACTTCTACATTTAATACTTCAAATATATATATATATATTAAAATTTTTCTTTTCTTTCTCATTTTTTAATTCTTCAGATTTTTTTTTAATAGATATTATTTATTTATTTTCCGAAGTCAATACTTAAATTATATGTTAAAAACTTTTCTATATACATGAATGAGATTTCCGTGTTTCTAGATGCCTGTATTATGTTAGAGAAAACATTATTTTATTTCATAGGAAAAATTTTGAGATTTAACTAAACAGCATTTTTTCTAATAAAATACTAATGTGCATGAACGCGGAAATCTCTTCCCTATATATAATATAGTTTAAAAATGACATCAACCAAAATTGTGTTTTTGATAATAATTTCCTATCATATGCAGCAATGTTGATATTCAGACACGGATGGGATTTCTGTGGCTCCGGGGGGTTGGGGATTTCAGTTTTTGACCATTTTAATACTTTTTCCATTTTCCAAACATAAAACTTCATATCTTCCTCGTGGAAGATTTGATTTTGATTTTGTTTATGCCGTCCAATTATCTACGCTTGGGATATAGGCCCTAATGGGTGGGATGCCCTCCGTGGGAGTCTTTCTAAGGGAATCTAATCCATATTTACGCATGGTTCGAAGAAAACCACGGAAAACTCCGAACGGTTAGGCCGACGGTCTCCATTGGGTTCGAACCCAGCACCTACCGTATACCAGTTTCGAGGTCAGAACCTCTTCCTCGTGGAAGAAATCACAATTCCTCAGCAAAACCCCTCTCCCGGGTCCCCCTGAATTCAACTTGATATTCAGAATGAAATTAAAGTTAACGCCTTTTACTACGTTGTCACCGCTGCGGCGACGTCATCCTTCTTTACAAATTTGGTTTTTGGCACCAGTAATAAAGGAAAATAAAATTTGGCTGAAAGCATATTTTGAAATTGTGTGATTGAAGGAAACTTCTTTTAAAAAAGGGATGCCGACCGAATAAAATTTGTGTAATACACCTGCGTCGTAAGGGTTGGTACGGTTACAAGTAAGTAAACTTTACACTTTAGACTTACGGTATAATGTTTAAGCCAAAATATTATTAAACATTTGTAAGAAATATATATATATATATATATATATATATATAGTTTTTTTTCAATGAAATTTGTTTGTGGATAATCTTTATTCTAAATTCAACATGATAATAAGATCAGCGATGAATTCAAGAGGTGGCCCGGGAGGAACCTCGAAGTAATGAAATGCCCCCCAAAGAAAATGAGATATTCTGTGTTTTTAATGGTCAAAAAGCGCAGTTTCCCGCTCCGGTACTGTATAATGTCCCCCCCCCCCCGGGCTCGCAAAAGTCCCTCCCTGAGAAAAGTGTTTGAATTCAACACCGAATACGATAATCCCGATTAATAAACGCTGAAATTCATATCAAACTTTTCTACTTTATTTAATTCAATATTTATTTAAAATTTTTACATTTATCTTTCATTACGCTTTTTAATCTATTTCATATATTTTAAATCAATTTGAATGCATGAAATTTAATTTTAAAAAGAAGTAAGATGCTCTTCGGAAACCAAAAGTGAAACTTGATACTCATTTAAAAAGGAATCTTTGCATAGAACATTGTGTCGCCATCTTTTATCGAATTAAGATATTAAAATAAAAACAAACGATTATACTGCTATTAAAATTTCTGAATGGGCAATTTTTCTTTGATTCCACTCGATCGTGTCTTAGCAAGGTATATTTTATTCCTACAGCCTTGGGACGGACCATGCTAAAATTTTTTTTTTTCGTTTATACTAATATAGATCAGAGTAATACAGGTATTTTCAAATCAACTCATTAATAAAATTCTGGTACTATTCAATAATTTAACAATTTAGCTACCAAATTAATTTGTATCTAAAAGGTTTAATATGTATTTATGAAAAAGTATAAAATATATCAAAATAATTAATAATATAGAAGATATTCTAATTTTATCACTTATAAATATACAAAGCTTCTTTTTTCCTGACAGGGTTAGTATATATCACAGTTTTAGAGTGTATGATCATATAGATATTATAAAGTAGAATGTCTGGATTGTTTAATTTCAAAAATTACCTGGTGGGTTGTTTTCCCGGTGGATTCTACCATTGAACAGAGAATATTCTCGCAGTGGTTTGTGTGTATAACAATATATGTTATTTTGTTTTAACACAAAGAACATCTTAAGAATGTTAGTAATAAAAATATGAAGAAATATTCAATTTTATGTAGTATATTGGGGACAGTAATGGGGGACTAGTAATAAAGCCGAACTGGACATAAGCTTAAAATAGTGAAGCTTGAACTGTAACAACTTTTTTTTAGGAGTTGATTTCCGCCGCCCGGACGCATTTGCAGAAAGAATCACGTTTTGAGCACCTTATAGCCAGAACAACGATTGGCGCGGAGATGAAGTCAATGCCATGCACCCTTTCTTGTTTGTGACGTCAAACGCCTACCGAATGGCAACCCTTCCTTCTGCAAAGAGATCGCGCTATTGTTCATTTCTTTTTCTGTAAATGTTATCAAGTAAAGACTATAAAATGAGGAAATGTTATTCACCGTTGTTTACGATTAAAACATAGTTTAAAACAAAGAGCTTTTTCAGATTAAATGCTTTAAATTTCACAGAATATCTACTTATAGGGATTTTTTTTTTCTCTCAATTCAAAAATATTATTTCCTTTACTCACTATGTTCGAAGAAATTGAGAAGTTAATTAAAAACAGCAGTAAAGATTCTCTTGTAATAAATATAATTCTATTAATCATATGTTTTATGACACGTTTGAACTTAGTTTATTTTGTGTTTGGCGATGCAGCTTGCTGAACGTTCTCGCTTTCGCCAACTCGCCAAGGCTGATGCTCAAAACGTGATTCTTTCTGAAAATGCCGCCCGGACAAACTTCAACCTGTAAATTTAAATATAAATTTATTCCTATGTTAAGATGGTCCGGGACAAAAAAGTCTTTAACTTTTTTCTAGTTAAAATGACCTTAAAATAATGTTTTTTCTTAATTAGAATACGGAATATTAATTTTTATGTTTTGGTTTGTTTTCAAAATCTAACTTTCAGCCAAAGATTTTGAAAATGAGTTTTTTTTTTTTTTTTTTTTTTAATCATTTCGCCCTATTTAAATTGTTATGATTCAATAACCGTTTAAAATAAATGGTTTAAACTTGGAAAATGCATTTTTTGATTGTTTAGTTTTGAATCAGCAAATGTGAAAAAAAAAAAAAATTACTTTTAAATATATGTTTTTTTTTAAGTTACATCATTTTGTTTCAATTTTTTACTTTAAATATTTTGAATTATTATTTAAATAAATAACTTTAAAAAAGCTGAATCCAAATAAAAGCTTATATATTTATGTTTATTTATATGTAAAGAAATTAAATTTTGCGAATAATATTTTAAGTTATCACGATTTCAATTAACCCCACTTTTTTAATAAATTTGAATTTTAAAAATTAAAAGAATATATATGGTAAGTTTCATCATGTGATTTT
Source organism: Maratus speculifer (assembly GCA_964019185.1). Lineage (NCBI taxonomy): Eukaryota > Metazoa > Arthropoda > Arachnida > Araneae > Salticidae > Maratus > Maratus speculifer. The sequence continues at coordinate 257,012,102 of OZ025290.1, forward strand.
GGTTACTAATGATATGGTTAAATATCGCAGAAAATTTCAAAATTTTAAGTTAATAAATAAAAATTACATTAAAATATATCCCAGCGTCCCTTAAACGCTTTATTAATGCGTTATTTCCGTCATAATAATGGCAAAATAGATATGCATTTTATTCACAATTTTTTTAATTAATTTTTTTGCTTCACAAGGCAGTTTTTTAACAGAACTATTTGAAATATCTATATTTGTGTGTCTACCACTGAAAATTTCCGATTGTTTTACATGTTCGCTGCCGATAGCTCCGCCCTCCATGTTAAAAGATTGAGAATTTCACGCCCTAGCGAGTGACCGGCAGGAATGTGTTAACAATTGTGAAGCGTGTATTATGAATACACGAAGTACAAAAGACTATCCTTCATAATACAAAACACTGTTGCAAAACTAAAATAAGATGAGACGTCAATATGGACACCGCTAAATAGAATATAAAAACCAATTTCAACAACTATTATCTTTAGCTAGGAAAGCCCCACCAGTGGCCGAGGGGTCTGACCTCTCAACTGGTAGACGGCAGGTGCTGGGTTCGAACCCAATCGCGGCTGTCGGCCTAACCATTCGGAGTTTTCGTGGTTTTCTTCGAACCTTGCGTAAATACGGGTTAGGTTCCCTTAGAAAGACCCCCACGAAGGGTACTCCCCCCCTGGTCCTATATCCCTAGCGTAGATAATCGGACGACAAAAAAAAAACCAAACCAAACTTTAGCAAGGAAAATATCCGAATTATTTTGTATATGATCTTAAGATTTGTAGATAAGCTAAGTAAGTGAAACTTCCATATAATGAAAAAAAAAAGCCAGTTAGAAAAAAATTGAAGCGTAGCTGCTTTCCCCCCTTTTTTCTCAATATATTAAATCTTTAATTTTGAAAAAGTCTGCAATATTACTTTGTACAGCTTTCTTTTAAAATATATTATGTTATAATAAATTTCGAACTTTTTCAAATATCCAAACAATTAATCAGTAACATTTTTCCAGAAACTGTAATCTTTTTCTAATTGTATCGAAGGATTTTAGCATTTCCTTTTTTTTGAAGGTCTTTGAATTTCCTCATTATCATCTTCATTGCTTGCTGTAGTTTCCTCACTATATTATATTATACACTGCTCAAAACAATTAAAGGATATTGCAGTTTTAGGTGGATTTTGTATCTGGGAAACTTTTTATCAGATTGATACATGGTCGACAGACATAGCAGGTTATATGGGAAAAAACTACACATGTTTGGCAGGAAAAAATGCATTTTATTGCGCATTTGTGTACAAAAGGAAAAAAAAACACAATTTGTGCATATGAGAAAAAAAGAATAAGAAAAGGTGTTTTCTTCAAAGAAAATCATTTTCAGTAGGAGGTATGGTTTCCACGGGCGGCCAGCAACGTTAAACACCTTTGAGGCATGGACTCAATGAGGCTATTAATGACGAGTTGGGGTATTCTGCCCCACTCTTCCAGAAGAGCTCTTTCCAGTTCTTGTAGAGTTTGTGGGGGGTGTTGGCGGCCAGAAACTCGTCTTCCTAGAGCGTCCCAAACGTGCTCGATTGGATTCATGTCTGGAGAACACGCTGGCCATTCCATTCGAACGATTCCTTCCTCGAAAAAGAAATCCTCCACGAGGTTTGCACAATGTGGCCTGCAGTTATCGTCTATTAAAATGAAGTTATCTCCGATTGCTGCAGCGTAAGGGACTACAATATGTCTGAGGATCTCATCCCTATATCGGCGACCAGTCAGAGCTCAATCTCGAATGATGTAGAAGTCAGTGCGCCCGTCAATGAAGATGCCACCATACACCAACACTCCTCCACCGCCAAATCTGACACTTTCGTGCACGAACGCAGGATCATTCCTACTGACACGGTCCCTCCAGATGAAAATACGCCTATTATCCGGATGCACAGAAAAACGGGACTCGTCAGAAAACAGAATATTGCTCCATCCATTTCTCCTCCAGTTGACATGCTCGGTTACCCACTCCCTGCGGTCGCGACGATGCCTTGATGTTAATCTAACATATACCATCGGTCGGCGAGCATACAGACCTACAGCATAGAGCCGGTTTCGGACAGTCTCAGTTGAAATCGTGGTGCCTGTAGCCGAGCGAAAGTGTTGTTGGAGAAGAGTAGCGTTCATGTTTCGGTGTCTCCGAGTTGTTAACGCTAAATACCGATCTCCATTGGGCGTTGTTGCCCGTCTACGACCTTGCCCTGGTCTTCGGCCTGCACATCCACTCTCCTAAAAACGGTTCCAGATCCCGGAAATGACACTTTGTGACACTCCAATGGCTTGCGCTACTTCGGCTTGAGTTTGGCCCCTTCTAACCTACCAACAATTCTCCAAGCTTCTGAATCTGTCAAATGACTTCGCTGAGACATCATACTCATCGAAACAAAGCAATCACTGAATGCCGATCATCCTTGTCTTCATTCTCTTTTATGCAGTTGAAAGTCAAATTTCATTCGCTGCCGCTGAAGCGGTTTTTGACGTTGAACTCAAAATTTGCATACTCCACAGTTTGAAAACCAGAAAAATTTGCATTTGTGATTCTCTTCTTCTATTTTCGGCAAAAAAAAATTTCGTTTATATCATTATTTTATATAAAACTTCAAATATCCTTTAATTGTTTTGAGCAGTGTACTTTACAACATGATTTGGTCAACAGGATATATTTAGTTGTCTTACGTGGAATAAACTTCAATATATAGAATGTATTTTTCGCAATAAGGAGATTAATTTACATGTTAATGTTGTTCAAATCAAGGTTCAGCAGAAAATTTCGCTTAATAAAGAACGTTGTTAAATGGGGACTTCGTTATTGGAATATCCCATTAGTGCGTATCATAATTTTGCTCAGTGAGGAAAAGCAAAACTTAGTTGAAAATTTCCTATCTACAATTTTCGTCAAAAAAGAGGAAATTAACATCTACTAACACATATACTTTACTGAAAAAGTATATATGATCATTGATCAATAGAATTTTTATATACCAAATAATATGCAGAAAATTAGTTAAATTTTAAAATGCATCACAACTGAAGACAATATTTCCAATAATTATTGTTTGAAAGACAGTACTGTAACTGAATTCTTTTCCATATTCTTGTTAATGATTCATATATACAAAGAAGTTATTTATATATATATACATATTCATATATATATATTCTGTTATACCGTAATTTCGGGTGTATAAGCCGCAGATCAAACAATTCTTTTCCAACCCAGAATTTTTTATGAAACAAATATAACTAGTTAGATCGCCGTCAATATTTGTCTTCAATCACTAAATAAGATTTCTGGGTCAAAAAAGAATTGTTTGATCCGCAGCTTATACACTCGAAATTACGGTATATTTGGCATCTTCTAGAACAGTTCAATAAGGCATAAAAATTTTATGCGTTTGAATAGTACTTGAAAAAAAGTCCTTGAAATAGCGTAGCACAGTAGCGGCTCGTCAGGAGGTGCTGCATCAATTTATTCAAACCACTAACATTGTATTGTAATTTCAGTTTTCTTTAATGAGCAAAATGTGTCGAATAAATAATAGAAAGGATTGTGTAACATTTTAGTGGTAAGAAAAACTGATGCCGCACTCTCTGATGAGCCGCTACTGGTGTAGCATCAGTAGAATGCACTGCAAATTGTTTTTTCGAATATAATGCCATTCTTTTGAGTGCCCCTGTAAACTAATTATAAATGCCACACATTTCATTTTTAATATCTAACGAGCGATTCCATGAATTAATGAACCATTCATAAATAAATGCTTGAAACAAAATGGATTTTTAACAATTTCAAAATCGTTAAAACGTCTTTATAAATCCTGATGGTGTCTGTGTTTGCCCGTCTATGTGTGCTTTAACTTGCGTTAATATAATCGGATTGTCAAGTGTTTGATAGATGGACAAACAGATACACAATCAGGATTCATAAAAGCGTTTTAACTGCTTTGAAATTTTTAAAAATCATTACCTTTCTTATCAGTTATTCCAAACATTTATCAAGGTTTCACAGCTGGATGCTTTATTTCTTTTATTAACTATAGAATCACCACACACAAAGAAATCTCTCCTGAATATCTCATGAATAAAAAATAAACTTGTAAGAAATAGTTTTAGAAACACATAACATAGTTCTGTTTTCGTAGTTGAATTGTTTAGATCTTTATTGCAAAATAAAGAACACATAAAGAAAGTAAAACACTTAGAGTCTCACATAGAAAAAAATTCAAAGTATTCCTTCTGTAAAACAAAGCATGTAACAAAGTATTAATGCATAATTTTCCTATTTGAATTTTACCAATAGGTTGTTTCACATTTTCTGTTAAAATGTTTTTCTTCCTTTTTTTCTTTTTTTTTTTTTCAAATTTGCAAAGTACTATGCTGAGAATATACAAGGTGTAATGAAATTTTAAAAAAGGGAATGCATTTATTTTTGTATTTATTTATATATATATATATATATTAGCAAAACCCCCTGCTTTGCTCTGGCAATAGTAGAAATACCCCAAGTGAAATTTGTATGCCTAATTATTATTAGAAGAATTTATTTATTTATTTATTTTTATTTATTTTTTTTGGTGGGGGGGGGGTAATTCAAAGCTTTTTAATTAAGCCACAGTTTGAAAAAACTTCACTATTACACTGCATTAGGCAGAAATGAGAGCAAAATTAATACGAAGAACTAAAACTAATTAATATTTTGAAGACTTTCTGCTCATTTCATTCGCTTATTTCAGCATTCATTTGAAGTTTTGAATTTTTCAGAAATAGTTCTTAGTATGTTTTTAAATCTCAAAATAACTATCATGTCAAATCCCAAGCTTCTTATCACTTCTCTGGTGGCATTAGCACTAACATAAAATACCTCTGATGAAACAGAGACTATCAATATTAATTTTAAATAATTGATTTTGAATTAAGTTTGGTATTTTGTAATATTTCAATTTCAGACGCAATTTAGAAAGTTTCTAAAATCTTTCTGAGAACATCTGTTGATCCTGTCCACTTAAGGTGGTATTGGCGCATAAAATGTAGCCTGTGTAGGATCACCGACTGTCAGTATTGATTCGAAACTATAAATTTTGAAATCAGTTTATCATTTCTTGAGATTGCTTAGAAATTGTAATTTAAGATGTTTTTAAATGCTTTTCGCTTCTTCCCTTCGATTCACCCCTTTTTAATTTCGAATTCATTTTTGACAGTTTGACAGTTTTGACATTTGAGTTTTATAGTAACTGTCGTGCCTGTTTTAAAGATTCTAGCCTCTACACTATCAGAGAAATCGCAATATAGAAAGTGTTTTACTTCTGTAACCTTGTGGTGGTAGTGACACCCACATAAAATGTACACTGCAAATTCGTTGAACACTTTCAAAAAACTATCAGAATATAATAACTAACACTTCTAATTAAAATCGTTTTTTATTGACTTGTGAATGTCTCGCGAATGTGTTATGTTAGGAAAAAGTGGTGTTAAAATTATATAATTTTTCCAGAAACGCAGATATTGATATTTATTTGTAAAATTGGTCTAATCACTCAATAAACTCCAGCAATTTTTTTCTATAAAGCAAACTGTCTCTTATTTTCTTTTTCAAATTGTGTAATTTTAAAGTGTTTGTGTAATGTGTACAAAGATTTGTTTATTTGGTGGCAAAATAATGTGCAGTAAGTAAATAAGTTATAAGAAAATATTTTTATCAACACTATTTACAACACTATGTTTGGAACACATCTCTAGATAGCACCAATTTTGCAGCATATAAACAACACATTTCTAGATATCAATCTTCATGCATCATATTAAGTACATATTTCTAAATAGCAACACCTTTTTAACATATAAAGAACACATTTTTAGATATCAATACTTATGCATCATATTAAGTACATATTTATAAATAGCAACACCTTTTTAATATATTAAGAACACATTTCTAGATATCCACACGTTTGCAATAGATTAAGAACACAATCACAGTATAAAATATGTTTTGTGTATGAGGTTTTCTAATTCACAACACATCAAAGTGTTGTAAATTTAGTGATAAAAAGTGTTCTAAAATGAGTTTGTTTAAATTGGCAGTATAGCTGAAGTTAGCGCAAATTCTATCACTACCTATTGCAACCATTATTTTACAAAACGGTTTGGTATCTCATAAGATTGAGTCAAAATTTAGAACACTTACAAACCCTTTTGCTTACTACAATCTTTTAATTTAATTTTTTTTTTCGATGGTTCTTAAAAACATTTGCATCTTCTAAGTGCCAAATTAAAAAAAAATGTTAGCCCTCTCAATATGACACCCCCCCCCCAAAAAAAAAACGCAATTTAGTCAATTTAGTTTTTTTTTTCAACTTCTCCAACCCTTTGGTGGTAGTGACAGCAACAGAAAGTATAGTTTATGCAAGGCAGGAACTCTCACTATCGATTTGCTCCCATTACTTTTGAAATTAATTTTATAATTCCTGAGATTCTGCAGAAATCACATTTTAGAATGTTTCGAACATTTTTTGTCCATTTTTAACCCTTTAAAATTTCGAAATTTTTAAGAAATGTCTTAGAGATAATTTATAGCTTATGCGCAACTGCTTTGCCCAATTTAAGTTATTAGTCCTTGCAATATCCCAAAAATCGCGATTTATGGCTGCTTTGCTCCTGCAATGTCCACATGGAAGTGACACTGACGTGAAATGGAGCTTATCATAAAGTAAAGGCAGTGGCGTAGATAAGGAGGAGGTCTAAATGCTCCTGTTGCCAGTAATATTGAAAAAATTCTTCAGTCTTATTAATAGCAGAAATTTCTCCAATTTTATGTGGTGAGAAAAGCTTTACAAAATTAGTGGAATCCAGAATGTTTGAACCACCACACTCACTACGGCACTGAGTAAGGGCTGTCACCAGTAAGTAGTGGATCCAAACAGCAATAGTTCCATACGAACACTATCACCGCTATCCCAATTTTGAATTAGTAATAAAAAAATCCGGAGCTGAAAATCCTTACTAATATTATAAATCGGAAAGTGAGTTTGTTTGTTTGTTTGTTTGTTTGTTTGTTCCGCTTTCACGCCGTAACTACTGAACCGATTGCTTTGACATTTTGCAGACGTAAAGTTAGAAGTCCGGATTAAATAATAGGGTAATTTTTATTTATTTTATTCAAATATTTTCCTTAATAATTCAAATTTTAATTATTTTTCATACAAAATCAATAGGCATTTTTCAGATAAAATTTAACCATTTTCCTTTCCTGTTGCCAAGAAAATAAAAAATTGGAATAATAATTTTTCAGCGGCAATGAATTTTTAATAGATAACTTTCACGCGAAAAACTATAATAAAATAATTTAAAAGAAAATAAATATGACGTCATGCTTGAAATAAAAATAAAAGGTGTATTTTTTATAATACATTTAACAAGGATATTTGTTTAGTTAATGGGAATTTTTGTGTAAAATATGGTGACATAAATTAAAAGTAAAAAGAATGAAAAAGAATTATATTTTTAATAAAATGGTTCACTCATGAAAATGTGACGTCATAGTTGAAATAAAACAGGTACTTTATAGCAGTCGTTAAAAATACAAGGGGTATAAATATCAGTAGCTAATGGAGCGAGATAAATAATGACGTCATATTTAAAATGAATCAGAAATATTTTTTACTTATACTAATTAATAAGTTATAAGTTACATACAAATGAATATTTTTATTCAAAACTCATAATTATCAATGGAAGAAATTTTTTGTGGGGAAAAGGTGGAAAATAAAATCACTGATTAATATATTTTTGGCTCGATTTTTTAACACTTTCGAACAAAGTTGAAAAGTTATTATGCTTTCGGTTTGTCTGTCTGTCTGGTCACTTTCTAACTTTCGTAAGTATACTCCGATTTCTATGAAATTTTTGGACATTCTTAACGTTTACCTAGCACGAATACCTATTTAAAATAAAGTTTCTACCATGATTAGTTTATTTACAGCGATAGTCAAAAAATTTCCTTATATTACGGCATTATGGGGAAAAATCGTTTTAATTAAATTTAACGATGTTACAGCCTGTAGAACATATTTAAATTTATATGCATTTACAAAGTGCACTAAAATATGCATTTTGTAAAGTATGTAGTGAAAAGGGCACTTACTATTCATTTACAGGGTCAGACAGAATTCCATTGCATAGGAATAAAGGGAGGAACAGTTTCCGACATATTTTAATTATGGTAAACGATTTCATGTATAATCAAATTGATATATGTTGCTGAGGCTTAATGTAAGTTATTTCATGCATAATACGAAGTGCATAGCATTTACAGAAACACACAAAAGATTTCAAATATTATATATTCTATCCGAAGTACTGTATATCATGGATGATGACTGTTGCATGGATGAAATGCATTTTGAATTATGATATGTGCTTTTAAGTTTCGCTAAATGTATGCATATTAAATGGAGAGTATAAATAATAATAGTATAAATGGTAATAGTATAAATAGTTAAATTTAGATATACAGGGTTACACAAAAGATCTCGGAAAGGTTACTGAATATGAGCGTAATTTACTCAAAGGTGGTTTTTGAATAAAATATGCATTTTTATTTTGAACTGCATTTAGTAAACTAAGAAATGTTTGTAGTATATATATAAAATGATAAGCAGGGTCCCGCAAAGAACTGGATACAAGGTTGTCTTCGGATGATAATTTCTGAAAATGTAATTTAGGTAGTAATAAGAAATATTTTTGTTTGAAATAAATTTTAGAAAGATACTTTCGTGTATTAAAGGCACTTGGAAAACTACAGGGCTGAACAAAAGAATTCAAGAATGTTTCTATCTATTAGTATTAATCGCTGAAAGGAAAATTTTGACCAGCAAACAAATTAGCAACAAGGGATTATCAGAAGTTTTTTTACCATAAATTCGCGATAAAAAGTTAATTGAAAAGTTAATCGAAATTTTTTGCTTGATTGATCAATTATTTCTTCTTTAAATGTTATGTGAACGAAGTCACGGGTAACTGCTAGTATTATATAAATGGAAAAATCCGGAGCTAAAAATGTTGTATAAATCGACACTGGATTCGCCTGTGTATTTAGAAATTCTCTTTAAAGCTGTACTGCCAATCCTGATTACCACTTTAGCACTAAATGAGCATGCGCAGTAAATCTCCATAGGGAGCTATTGCTGTTTCGATCCGCCTGTGTCACCAGTAGCGGCTCGTCAGGGGGGAGCTGCATCAGATTTCTCTCATCACTAAAATTTAGCAGAATGTTTTATATTATTTATTCGACAAATGTTATTGGTTAAAATTAACTGAAAATTCTATATAATTTTGGTGGTGTGACAAAATTGTTGCAGCACCCCCTGACGAGCCGCTATTGGCTGTCACCATCCAACCTTTACTTTTAACCATCTGAATTGCCTGTACATCATACGAGCACAAAGAGTTTAATTGAGTCATCACTAAACGCTTTTGAATACCACAATTTTTTTTTTAAATTACAGTTTCATACAATTAAAAGGCAGAAATGTTTAGGCTAAATATTATACATGTTTTAGCTTAAAAAATGATGTTTATCCCATATTTTCAATTTATGGTTGGTGAAAGAAGAATCGGTTAAGTTGTTAAAATCGGCTTGATACTACCTAAAATTGTGTAGAAATCGTCATTTAGAACGCGTTTTGCGCATTTTCACTCATTTTCGTTTAGATTTTTTATCCTAACAGAACATTATTAATTAACTTTGTAACGGAATGAGGGATCTGGTGGGTGAATGAATACATAACTCGAGATATAAGATAAAACCACAGTTTATTTAAACTGTTAGGGCTCAGGGGAAGTGGAGCTTTCAGTTCATTAATTTCCATAACTGGTCACAATACTAAAAGATTAAACTCACAAACATACTCACAGCTCCGGCACTAGACTCAGTTGGGACACTTCAAATAAACTTCTCACTTAGACTTCGGATAAACTGCTAGATAAAAGCTTTATTAGACAGCCCGTGGCTGTACAACACTCTTTATTAACTTTGAAATACTAAACGTAATTACTACTATCTCTTACCAACTGCAATCTCCTTGAATAGCTCTGCTCTAAATAAACTAAGTCGGCAAATGCTGCAGGCGGCTCACTGCAAAACTCCACACACTACTAGCTGACTTACGCTGCTTCTCATCTTCTAGCTGGCTTGAGCCGCTACACACCACACACACTCAAACTCCAAGCTTTTATATGCTGCAAACTGACGTCGCTATTATAAATTTGCATATTGCTTCTAACTGAGACATAACTTGTAGAACCGAGGAAGACACACACGCTCTAGAAAGTTAAAGTAAAAGAGAGGATAGATGTCGCTTCCACGCTACACATGTTAAATCATTGACGTCACGATCTCACAAAAATGCTAGAGTGCCTTTATCACAAAGGTCACTTCCTCACAACTTAATACGAACATTTCTAAACAACTATAATGCAAATTTCATAAATCTAGGCTTCTCGGAATAACAAAAATCGTATTTTTAGAAAGTTTATCGCCGATGCACCATCTTTGGGATAGCAACATAGACATTTACAGCCGATTTTAGAATAAGAGCTGCCACTGTCATTTTCACACCAATATTTCTTAAATTAGCTAGTAACTTCCTGAAATTTCGCAGAAATCGCAATTTAAAACTCTTTAAAAATGCCTTTTTTCATGCATTTTCCCCTTTTAAAACTTCGATTATTTAAGAAAATATTGTTAGAGAATATTAATATTACACGGGTGGTGACTTGACAGCCATTGATTTACTGTTGTTTTCATAAAGTATAATTTTCCTTTTTAAATAACAAAAAAATGGCTATTAAATTGATCAAATATTACATTTCAAATATTGTGATGTTAAATAACTCTCTGGCAAAAAAAAAGTTATGCAGCACTAATTTATATGTAATAAGTAATATGCCAAATTTCATGTTTCTAGGCCCTTCAGTAGCACAAAAATCATAATTCAGATTGCCATTTGCTCCATCTACTCTTAGGTGTTAGTGGCAGCGACATAAAAATAAATATGTATAGAGTAAATGCTGTCATTTCTAATTTCCAAAAAAATACTTTTGAAATCAGTTGAATATTTCCAAGATTACGTAGATATCGCCATTTAGAACATTTTTGAGAATGTATTTCGCTCTTTCTCACTCCTTTCGAAATCCGAATTTTTTAAAGAAATGTCCTTAGAATGAATTCATTTATATTTTGTAGGTAACTACCATGCCAAATTTCATGTTATTAAGCTTTTGTTTAGCACCAATATTGCATTTTTAGAACATTTTAAAATTAATAAATATTTTCAGGTACAAATCTTCTTTAATCGTAAGTGGTATAGTATTGTATCCCTCCGTCCCTGAAGGGATTAAGAGAGGGAAAATGTTCAATCATAATTTATTACTTAAAAGATTTATAATATTCCAATAAAGAAAACCTAATTTACCAAGGTTATTTTTTTATGTTCTACATTGCAAACAGCTATTATGTTATGAAGTTATGAGCGTACCTTCCGGCACTTTTTTGAAAAATAAGAAATTTTTATCAAACACATGTGTTTTTAGTTAAAACGGAGAATAAAACTATGAATTCATATACAAGGTGTCCAGCAAATAACACCCTGATTTCAAAATTAAATTTCTCAAAAACAAAGATCGATAGTAATATGCGGTAAACGGTTTTTTCATTAGGTAAGCTGTAAAAACTTTATACAGAAATTTCAAACAGTGAATATTTTGAAAAAACTGCGTTCTGATTGCATAGAATGCATTCATTTGACATTTTTCTTGTTTTAGATTGCCTGCAGAGAAATAATTTTTCAGCTTACAGTGCAATATTTTAAAGATTTTTCGAAGTAAATTTTTAGAATTTTGAAATTTCAAAAATTCAATTTCAAAAACTATGAAATATGGCACTTTAAGCCGAAAAACACATTCTCTGGCAGCAATCTAAAGCAAGAAAAATGTCAAATCAAAGCATTCTTTGCAATCAGAACACAATCTTTTCAAAATATTTACCGTTCGAAACTTTTGTACACGATTTTTACAGCTTACCTAATAAACAAACCGTTTACTGCATAATTCTATTGATCTTTGTTTTTGAGAAATTTAATTTTGAAATCAGGGTGTTATTTGCTGGACACCCTGTAAATTTCTAATGGAATTTTTATTAGCTTTTTTAATTTAGGCATCATTTAGTGAAATTTTAATAAAGAATTGTTTTTTTTGCAAAACCTTTTATAACGAAATCTATTTAATATATTTCTCTCTTTTTTTACAAACATATCAGCAAACCACTTGTGTTATGAAGCAAAATATTTACAATACTATCTCTTAAATTTACCATTAAATTAAATTTAACATATACCAAATTTTGTCACAAAAGTTGATTTTTTTGGAGCAAAATTGCGTAATTTTAAATAAAACTAGCTTTTAAATTAATATATTAAAACTTACAAGCTACATTTTGATTCATAACATGCCTGTATATGATCAGAATCCCGTCACGAAATTTTATTTCAATATCTTAAAAACTTTTTAAGAAAATATGTTTCTCGTAAACTTACACATCGAGAAGTGAAATTTTCCACAAACCTCAAATTCAGATTTTGATGTAGCGTAATAGCTTTAAAATCCACCCAATTTGCAGTTGTTTATATATTTTTGTATACATTATATATTATATATTCGTGTACATATTAAAATGTTGTTTACCATTTTGTGGTTCTTCAAACGACCAATTCCGGTTTCAGAAAGTTTATTTCTGGTTTATATACTGCTCAAAACAATTAAAGGATATTTGAAGTTTTATATAAAATAAAGATATAAACGAAATTTTTTTTTCCCGAAAATAGGAGAAGAGAATCACAAATGCAAATTTTTCTGGTTTTCAAACTGTGAAGTATGCAAATTTTGAGTTCGACGTCAAAAACGTCGCTTCAGCGGCAGCGAATGAAATTTGACTTTCAACTGGATAAAAGAGAATGAAGACAAGGATGATCGGCATTCAGTGATTGCTTTGTTTCGATGAGTACGATGTCTCAACGAAGTCATTTGACAGATTCAGAAGCTTGGAGAATTGTTGGTAGGTTAGAAGGGGGCCAAACTCAAGCCGAAGTTGCGCAAGCCATTGGAGTGTCACAAAGTGTCATTTCCAGGATCTGGAACCGTTTTTTGGAGAGTGGATGAGCAGGCCGAAGACCAGGGCAAGGTCGTAGACGGGCAACAACGCCCAATGAAGATCGGTGTTTAGCGTTAACAGCTCGGAGACACCGAAACATGAACGCTACTCTTCTCCAACAACACCTTCGCTCGGCTACTGGCACCACGATTTCAACTCAGACTGTCCGAAACCGGCTCCATGATGCAGGTCTGTATGCTCGCCGACCGATGGTATGTGTTAGATTAACATCAAGGCATCGTCGCGACCGCAGGGAGTGGGCAACCGAGCATGTCAACTGGAGGAGAAATGAATGGAGCAATATTCTGTTTTCTGATGAGTCCCGTTTTTCTGTGCATCCGGATAATAGGCGTATTTTCATCTGGAGGGACCGTGGCAGTAGGAATAATCCTGCGTTCGTGCACGAAAGTGTCAGATTTGGTGGTGGAGGAGTGTTGGTGTATGGTGGCATCTCCATTGGCGGGCGCACTGACCTCTCCATCTTTCGAGATGGAGCTCTGACTGGTCGCCGATATAGGGATGAGATCCTCAGACCTATGTAGTCCCTTACGCTGCAGCAATTGGAGATAACTTCATTTTAATGGACGATAACTGCAGGCCACATCGTGCAAACCTGGTGGAGGATTTCTTTTTCGAGGAAGGAATCGTTCGAATGGAATGGCCAGCGTGTTCTCCAGACATGAATCCAATCGAGCACGTTTGGGACGCTCTAGGAAGACGAGTTTCTGGCCGCCAACAACCCCCACAAACTCTCCAAGAACTGGAAAGAGCTCTTCTGGAAGAATGAGGCAGAATACCCCAACTCGTCATTAATAGCCTCATTGAGTCCATGCCTCAAAGGTGTTTAACGTTGCTGGCCGCCCGTGGAAACCATACCCCCTACTGAAAATGATTTTCTTTGAAGAAAACACCTTTTCTTATTCTTTTTTCTCATATGCACAAATTGTGTTTTTTTTCCTTTTGTACACAAATGCGCAATAAAATGCATTTTTTTCTGCCAAACATGTGTAATTTATTCTCATATAACCTACTATGTCTGTCGACCATGTATCAATCAGCTAAAAAGTTTCCCAGATACAAAATCCACCTAAAACTGCAATATCCTTTAATTGTTTTGAGCAGTGTATTTTAGGTATTACTTTATTGCTTTGTTTTTAAGTATTACTGAACCAAAAGTAAGAAATTTTTTAATCGTAAATGTTGGAAATTTAATTTAAAACTAGTCGGATGTGGCAATCCCGAAAACATTCTTCTATCTCATACATGTTAATACTTCCAGAAAAAGATGAAACAGAACAGCGTCACCGGTTAATTAATTACGCTAAAAATTAATCTGTAACAACTTATTTCAAATTATAAGTGAATCTGAAATTTGATGGAAATACGGGCATTCGTATTTGAGAAAAAATCACCATAGACATATAAAAAAAAAAAAAAAAAAAAAACTGGATAGAACTGCCACCTTTCGAGTGATTTACCCCAAAACTAACGAATACATATTTATATCAAGGACTAATTGAATTTGAAGTTTGATGAAAATTCGTGCATTGGTTCTTGAGATAGAACTATTGCGATAATCATAAATAATGCTGCATAGCAGCGTACCTGTTGAGCAATTTACTTCAAAAACTAAAGAATACTAATTTATATCAGGGATTAACTGAATCTGAAGTTTGAAGAAAATTCGTGCATTAGTTCCAGAAATAAAACTATTGCAATAATCATGAATTACGCTGCATAGCAGCGCCACCTATTGGGCAACTTACACAAAAACATAATCATAACCATATTATATCAAAGACTAACGAAATGGGAAGTTTTATGAAAACCCGTATTAGTTCTTGATATATAGCTATAGCTAAAATCATGAAAAAGGCAGCATAGCAGCGCCAACTGTTGAGCGATATAAATCAAAAACTAATCAGATCCAGTTTTTATGAAGGTTTAATTGAATCTAAAGTTTTCTGAAATTCCATGCCTTTGTTCTTGCGATAGAGCGCCCATAAAATTTATGTCACATACATACATACAGACTCAAAGACCTCTAAAATGTGTAAATTCGTCAAAAACCGGAATTCGAAATTTTTCTGTAATCCAATACTTTCTTGTAAAGACAAAAAAAAAAAAAAAAAAAAAAAAAAAAGTAACAAACTAATAAAATTGTTGCAACATAATTATTCAAATTTAAAAATGATATATTGTTTTTATTTATTCGTTATTTTAACTAAACGCAGACAAAAGAGAACAAATAATGTGTGACTGGAATATGAATGAAATTTATTTTATGCTTACGAACTCTACACGAGAATTTTTTATTTTTTATTTTTCTTATTTTAAGCAACTAACAATCTAAACGGTAGCAAGCAGTGTCAGTTCCCTATATTGTTTGCGAAATCGATTTCTAGTTATCAAACGATAAAAGAATGCAAATAACTTCGATTCCTGGAACAATTCCTAACAACAAAATAAAGCAGTGTAAAAGCGCTATCACGAAACTATCAGTCGTATAGCGTGTCACCTAATTACTTTGTGTTGCTTCCCTGTTTTCATGTTATTTTTTAAAACTTTTGCGAAACATGTTAAGATTTTTTTCTGAAATTTTATTATGTACACAAGCATACCAAACTGTAAAACTTTGATTTTTTTTTCTATTTTTGTTTTTATTATTTGTAAATAAACATAATAATGGCTTTTTCACTAAAAGAGATACTACATTAAATATTTTTTGCAAATGTAATATTCGGTGTATTTTTCCTCAAATCTACTCTTAATGATATGTCTAAGTGCACGGAATTAGATACAATTTGTTTATTTCAGATATTAAATGCAGCTTAACAGCGCGATTTTAAAATAGAATAGCTTTTAAAAATATTTTACTTTATTTATTTATTTTTAAAGAATGTGCAATGCTTTTCGTGTTTTAATTAGTTACAAGTATTTAGTATCAAACAGTTATTCACACCTAATGAGAAACTGACACGATAGCAAGGATGCAACTCAAATAAACATTTTCTTATATAATTCTGAAAAAGAAATGAAACTTAAACCAAGTAACTAATCAATAGTTTTGAAAAGAAAATTTCAAATAATGCCTAGGCTTTTTTCATATCTTTTACAGAATTATAATCTTTTATCGTGGTTTTTCAAAACAGAAGTTTTTACTTAGTTGAACCTAAAAAATGCTCTGATTAAGTAGTATAAAATTTACAATAAAAATTTGCTGGTGAGAATAATAAATCACGATTGGAATATGGCTGCCTGTACGTGGTACGGGCAAATCATAATTGGCAAAAACACGTTACGTATGGGCAAATCAGGGAAGCGGTTGCGCAACTCAGACTTTTTTTTTGAGTGAATGTATAAAGGGTGATCAAATGAAAAGGTACGAAACGGCACGGTGGGTACAAATGTAGACTTTATTCAAAATATTCACCATAGGCTTCAGCACAACGATCCCACTGATGAACAAGCCGCAGGATTCCTTGTTCCCAGAATTCCTGCGGCCGAATTACTGTGGCCGTGACGAGACCCTGTCCTTGAGCCCTGTCCCTTCACAGCGTCGTTTGAGTTCAAGCGCTTTCTTTTCAGGAGTTTCTTCAGAGGACTAAATACATGGAAATCGCAGGTCGACATGTCCGAACTGTAGGGCGGATGGTCCAACGTCTCCCACTTGAACGTGGGCAGTTCCATGCGTTTGACTTTGGAGACGTGTAGACACTCCATTTTCTCACAGACTTGTCAGACACACATTTCTCCCCGTAAACTGCCACCATTCGGCGATGAATAGCTGCTGGTTTCCAACCTTCCGCTGTCAGAAATCGGATAACGCCTCGCTGCTTCTCAATCGTCCAAATTTGCAACGCAAACGCCATCCTGTTCTCATACGGACTGCCGCATCATTTGAACGCCGCTTTTGATAAGATCTTCTGCTCTCTAATATGCGCATGTGGGTGAACGCGCATACTCCGATCCCAGTGAGAGACGCCAGTCGCATCCAGAGATGTCTCGCTACGTCCTCCCATGGCGGAATATGCAAATATTTAACAGTTACGTTTTTACGTCGTTTCTTACCTTTTCATTTGATCACCCCTAAATGGTGTATATACCACTGCTAGGTCAAGAACACATTCAACAAGGAAAGAACTTTTGAGAACACAAAAAGTACCATTTTGAAATAACCATCTTGTTTCTGAAATTCTCTTTAACCCTTTGCGGAGCTGGGCAAATTCATTGTTTAAGTGTTGAAATTAATGACTGACACCAGAATCCGGTGCAAATGAAACGTTAAATGGTTTCATCGCGCCGCAATGGATTAACTATATACTGTAAGGTAAATGCACCAGTAGTGGGCCACTTAAGGCCACTTATCTAATTATCATTAAAGTATTACTGAATTAAAAAAAAATATTTTTTAGCCTAGTCCTTACCTTTATGTATAAGAATAAACATTCAAATTTTTAAAATATATTCTCTAAAAAAAAATGAAAAATAAAAAGTGTTACCTTCCTCTATGCTCCAGTAGTGGGCCAAGTAAATTTCTGATGCTCCATTAGGGACCCCTTAGAAGTGGGCCTCTCCGTTCTTGAGTTTAATGCATACTGTACAGAAGTTATAATTTGATTTACATTTCTACACTTAAATATACACAATAATGAAATCATATTTAGAAGTTTTGATGATTGCCTAAAATAATTTCAGCTTCTATTTAGTTTTTTCGTATAGTCTGTAAAAACACCATTCCAGCTTAAAGGCTATGAGAATAATGAACTTGTCCATTTGCCTGATAACGGATAAGGGTTCCAGCCAATCAGCAATTAGTTTGTTATCTGACAAGGGTGAGTAGAAAGCTTGTTTTTCAACTTTGAAAACTGGTGGCCCACTTTTGGTACATGGCCCACTACAGCTGTACGTACCCTACGCAGTGTATGCTATGCTATTTTGGTTATTTCCGACAATGATGTACAGTCGTGGGAAAAAAGTCGGGGAAAACACATCCTACTACTCCTCAACAAATTATTATAGAAGAAATTTACTGGTACCGAATGACTGGAAATAAAGTCTACATTTAAAGGATGCATATAAAATTTTCGTATGGGGGGGGAGGAGCATCGACAAATTCAAAGAATCCCAAACTTAATTTTTTTTTCAGCAGCAACTCTTAACAACATATTTTAAATTTTCTCTTCAAACTATGTCTAGACATCAAATTTCATGTCATTTGAATGATAAGTTTTTGAATTATAACAATTCAAAATTTAGTGTTATATTACATTTTCACATTTCTATTACTATCTCCTGAAATTATACTCCTAATGTGCTAATTTTTTGGGTTGCAATAATACCGAAATACCCAAACAAAAATAGGCTAAATTTGCAATTTTTAAAATTTTATGATATGAATTATAAAAGTAATATTCAATAAAATTATGGATTTCAATCTACAATTTTTTTTGATGGATATACAGGGTGGTCATAAAAAAACATTGCCAATATATGGAGCTCTAGCGACCAGTCCGTTCAACCGATCGAGGTGAAATTTCAGATATAGCTATTCAGAGGTATGAGCTCGAGATTCTGTGAATGGCAACAAAATGGAGCTCACGGTTACGGTTATAGTTATAGAAGCTCGAAATTTTTCAATGGCAACACCCATTTTTTTCATCGCAAAATGCTCAGCGCATGCGAAAACCTAAAAAGCGTTGGAACGGTATGGTTGTTGCAATAAACGGACGCGTTATGCTAGCACAAAATCAGCTCTACGAACGGCCCCCAAAAAACACGACCAAGGCGCACGAAGAAAATTTGAATATGACAGAGAAAAAATACCAGTCACGGAACATCGTTTGCCAGGTAGTCAGCGTAGAAAACGGATAAAAAGTAGGGTGGGAATGTGAGTTCTTCAGTCGGAGCTCGCAGATGCCAACAAAATGGCTTCGTTCGTGGTGAGTTGGTAAAAGTATTATCAAAATGAGATGAATGCTGCAAAAACCTGGCGCGTTTACCGTCGAAACCATCGCCAAATACGTGGGCTATGCATTTCACAAGGTTTCCGTGATTTAATATGAAATTCGAAGAAATTGGCTGCACCTGTGATAGTCTGTGATCCGGACGACCAACTATTCCTGAAGATACTGTTATGGAAGTGCATCACATAGTGACCAGATGATGCACGCACACTACAAAAGGTTCGTCTCCTGTATTTGATATACCAACTCTAATCCTCATGAACGGACGAGGCACATTTCTCCTTAACTGGTAACGTCAATGGCTTCCGCGATCCCCCGACCTCACTTATATGGATTTCAGATACTGGGGATATCTAAAATCTAGACTGTACATGTGCAATCTACAAACTTTTCCGGATTTGAAAAATTCTATCAAACGTGAGATTGCAAACATCCCTCATGTGATGTAACGTTTGGCTGTTTTGTCCACAGTCGCCACCATGCAATGTGTAATTGCCTGTGATGGCACCCATGTGGAAAATGTGTGATCAAAATGAAAGTTTTCTTTTCTCCGATCTGTGTTGTAATCAAAGATTAGTGTACTGACTCTGTGTCATTTGCAAATTTACTCCTTGCGCTCGAATTGTGTTTTTTTATGGGGGAGGGGGGAGATTCGCAGAACAGTTTTTTGTGTCTGCATAACGTTTTTGTTTCTTGCTATACACGTACGGTTCCAACGCTCTTTAGGGTTTTCGCATGCGCTGAGCATTTTGCGATAAAAAAATGGGTGTTTCCATAGGAAAATTTCGAGTTTCTGTAATTATAACCGTAACCGTGAGCGCCATTTTGTTGTCGTTCACAGAATCTCGTGCTCATACCTCTGAATAGCTATATCTGAAATTTCACCTCGATCGGTTGAATGGACTGGCCGCTAGAGCTCCATATACCGGCAAAGTTTTTTATGACCACCCTGTATATAAGTTCTGCATTATGGAAATCTAAAATTTCAAAACTTTCTTCCAAGTAGTTTTCAATTTAAGTTTACAGATGGCAAAATGGTGGTTTAAGATTGCGATAGAAGTGACTAGATACTTTGAAACTTCTTATGTTATCCTGTAATTCAGCAGTTTTTATTGACTGTTTTAGTGGCTCTTAAGATGCCTTAGTCAAGAAGGAGACTTTGCCGGTCAACAAGCGAGTACCAAACTGCAATTTGGGCATAACCCCTAAAATAGGTTCGTCTTAAAATAATTCATTTCTCAGAAACTTATCGTACGAATTATGTGAAAATTTGTTTTTGGCTAATTAAAGGTTTAAGAATTCAATTATTCTGCCAGAATAGAGTACTGCTAATTAACCTCCTTACCCTGAATGGTTTAATCGACCCATAACTATAATTTATTTTATACGATTTGAACTAAAACTTTTTTCATAAAGAAAGTTAAACAACAATTTCAGAGAAGCAGTGTTGCCAGATTTTTAAAATGAAAAATACTACAGCTACCTCTGAAAAAATACTACAAAATACTACGCTACAAATTTGACTTTGGCGCCATCTACTGGCGTTAATTAGTACTATAAATATCAATGAATCTGTAAATTCGTTATCAGTAGTTTTGATAAAAACTTTAAATGAGATTATAATTTCTTTGAAAACTTATAAGAATTTTTTCCCCTATCAATATCTTTAACTTATTTAATGAGAAACTTTCATTATCGATATTTTTCTTACCCTCTTATCTCCATGGAGGCTAATAAACAACGAAAATAATGTTTTGTTAAATTGCTTTTTCAGATTAGCGACAGTCCGACAGTTGTACTTTGTTTTTGTTACATTTACAAACGTTTGTATTTGTGTTTGTCCACGTTATTTGTGAACTGCATGTAAGCTGTAATTTAATTCGATTAACATTAATTTAGTGTATAATTTATACTCGATGAAACATGAAAACGATGAATCCGATCTGCCAGGCTCTTATTACCGCATGGGCAAATCGGGACTTTGCCCATGGACCCCAGACCATAAGGGGCTCCCGAATCCGTACATTAAATTATAAAATATTTACTTTCTTTTTCCAATTCCAATTATTCTATAAATTGAAGTTATCAAATTCATTTTAAAGTAATATAACAAATGGCTGAAGTTATATAAAAGAGTCTTGTTCTGTATAAAGGAAAAAATTTTTCTTTTATTAATTAAGGTATTTAATTAAAATTGACGGAACTAAGAATTTTCTTCTGTTTATATACCCATGGGGTGAAAATATTTTTACGCATTATGCATGCACATATGAACGATCTTCAGTTCTATTTGAATAACGTTGCAATGATTCGAAAGGGCCCCCCTAATTTATCTTTGTCCAGGGCCCCAATTAGTCATAATCGGGCCCTGCGATCTGCGCGATAAAGCCCAAAAGAAGGGTAGAATACAGAAGTATCGGCCCGAATGGTAGAACGACGATTTGTTTAAAAAATGGTTGTGCATTTTAAATTAAATTAATGCAATCGAAATGATGGTGATGGAACAATATTTGGTGATGCACCTAAATAACAAAAAAGAATAACTTTTTCGTACAAAACAAAATGTCTTTTTAATTTAACACTAGAACCGCCATTAGGGGTAAAAATGACCCCTGCCAGATTGATAACTGTCGATTCGAACCAGAATTTTCTTCGTAAGTTTTGTTAAATGTATGCAACAGAAAAATAGACTAATTATATAAGTTAAATATTTTAACATTAAAATTCTGGTGGGAAACACTTTTTATAAAAATCGAGTGAAATACCCGGCTGTTCTAGTGTTAATATTTAAATCAAAATAATTTATTGTAAAAGTATGCTGTATTTTCTATTATGTTTGTATATTATAATTACATCTTACAGCTATATATCACATTTAAGTGTTTTTATACTTTATATGCAGTGGTAACATTTTCTACGATGTATATTTAATAAGAAATGAAACATAGCAACCATTTGTTTGGAGTCAGAATTCAGTGAAAACGTCATGACTGACGTCACACTGAAAGCATCTATATGGTAAACACTGTGCATCTTTCATGAGCTCTTAAAATTTGAGAAGCTACGCTTAGTTGGCTCGCAAATGGAATATTTTCCGACAGTGGCGCAGCCCACGGGGTGGTTTTGGGGTTGAAACCCCTCCCAGAGCTAAGAAAGATCGCTGTAATTGTCGCTTATGTGAATCAAAACCATAGTATTTAAAGGTTTTGGCATACTTCGGAATCCGCCGCTTTGTTAAATAAGATTTCATTTAATAAAGTGATTCAATTAAATGTCAAAAATTCTATTTAAAACAGTGAAAGTGCATATTACATGGATTAATTTAGTAAAGTTAGTTAAGTAATAAAGATTTGAGTTAAATCACTTTTCTGAGACGTATTAATTTCTGAGATGAAGGAAGTGTGATTTCCTGCCACACAGTGCTCTTTTAGTTTAAGCATTATACAATAAATATTCTAATTAGTACTCATTCTATTAACCGGCTATTCAAATAACTGGCAAACACCTTCATAAGAAACTCAAAACCTCCCTCAGAGCCGAATTCTGGCTGCCGCACTATTTTCTGATAACTAGTTGATGCCATATCCAATCTCTTTTCCCTTTTTTTTTCTTTTTGCAAAAGATTTCTGCAATTCTTTTTATGTTTTTGAAAAAAATACCACGAAAATACTACTTTTAATCCAAATACTACGAAAAATACTACACCCTTAATTTTGGGTGAAAAAATACTACCGTGGTATTGAAAATACTACATCTGGCAACACTGCAAAGAAGTCAAATAAATATATTAAAATGTTCTAAATAACAATTCTGGTGTGAAATGTTTTTATCAAGATTCAGTAAAATTTGAATAGGGTAAGAAGGTTAAACTTACAAGGAAGGTCTCCGTTGGGGGCATACTCAGAATTTTTTGAAAAAAATACGAATTAAACTACTCATGTAGGTAATAAAGAATCAGTGAAAATTAGCGGCGGAATTACATTATTAGATATGTAAAAAAATAAAATAGTTTGGAATAATTGGCGTGAAAAGCGACGCGGGATTTGGCGAGCAGTGACCTTCCTCGCCAAAAGCAGACGATTTTAACGAATCTGAAAATTGATTTTAATTGACTTCACTGTTAAAAATCTGCAGCATTTACTGCAACGTCACTCCACTACTTTTATAGAATATCTCTCTTCTGACCAATGAGAATGCTCCATAGCACGGTGAATTGACCGTGACTTCACTGTTAAAAATCTGCTGCATTTTGTTGCAACGCACTCCACCGCTTGTATATAATATCTCTATTCCAACCATTGAGAAAGCTCCATTTAACGGCCAAGTAACCGTTTTCTGTACAAGCAAGGGAGTGCATTGCAACAAAATGCAGCAGATTTTTAACAGTGTATTTTTCAATTTGGAACAATTTTAATCAATTTAAATTGTGTTTTAAATGATAAAATATGTTAATTTCATTCTGTTATAGTACATTTAAACGTATATGACAAAATTACACTTAAGGTAAAATAAAAATGTAAAACTAAAATTACTTAAACTAAACTTATTTAAATAAATAGAACATAGAAAGTTTTTTCTTTATAAAGTATTCGAAGCTTAAAAGCGTATTTTTCAAAATTTCGTTTTTTCGCCAACCGGAGATAAATCGCCAAATAAACGAAATTTTTATTATTTTTTTACGGACGTTATAAGGAGGTTCCGCCGAAAATTTTTTTATAAACATATATAACTATATGAGAAGAACATTCTGTAATTTTTTTCAGATTTTTTTGAGTATGCCCGTATGGAGACCTTCCTTGTTAGTGGTAAGAATAGTCAGATACGGTAACACTGTAGTATTCCGCACTTGACTGAGTTTTTATTTAGGGATTTCGTATTCTCGCCAGTAAGTCGAAATAGTTATTTAAAATACACATACATTTAACACGTGAATTAAAAAAAATTATTAAAAGATTGAATACTATAAATTATGACAGACTTGAGTACATTTTTAAAAAATAAATAAATTCTACCGCCAGGGGCGTAAACTACCCTAGTCGTGTAGGGGGGGTGTAGATTCAGAAATTTCCGACTCCAAATAGGAAAATTTCCGAGTGTTATGAAAAACAAAATGTCGACTATATAAACATATACACCATGACGCAAAAGTTTAGACAATGACGTCATTCAGCTTTAAAATGTAGAATTATGACGTCAGAATTACAAAAACCTGTAAATATATTCAAAAACTGATTTAAAATGCTATGTACAAAAGACAGTCGTTTTATTTGCTATAATACTAATTTTTTTCATAAAAATTCAAATGTGCTTGTCGCAAAAGTTTAGACACTATTCTAAATTTCTTTGAATATTCGCTGGCATATGCAAATTTAGAATCGATGATGTCACAAATTTGGAGTACTTAAGTTCTGCAAACGATTGCGCTTCATAGTCGACATGCCGAGAGCTAAAGAAATTCAAGTGAATGAGGTTTCAAGGATTTGGCAGTTGAAAGGTGAAGGGAAGAGCGTTTCTGAAATTTCTGCTATTCTTAATAGGTCAAAAAAATCTATTTATCGAGTTTTATTGAGTGGTTCCGAATATAAAGCAAAATGTCGGTCGGGGAGGCCACGTGTGACAAATGTACGAGAGGATCGCCTGATACAAAGACTAGCGAGTACTCAACAAATGAGCTTACGTGGAGTTCAAAGCTCATCGGGACTCTCTGTATCAAAGGATACGATTCGTAGACGAATTTTGGGAAAAGGAACAATCGTTTATAGCAAAATTCAGAAGAAACCAGCTCTGAAGCCACATCATAAGATACAAAGAATGATGTGGGCTCGAAAGCATATGTCATATGGAGAGAAATGGCAGTCAGTCATATTTAGCGATGAAAAAAAGTGGTCCAGATGGTTGTTTATCGTATTGGCATGACTTGCGGAAGGAACCTCGACGTTTTTTTAGTCGCAGACAAGGAGGGGGCTCGATGATGGTTTGGGAAGCCTTTTGCTATAATGGACAAGTATCTCATACCTTCACCAGTGGTCGTTAAACTTCACAGCATTATACACAGACATTAGAAGAAAACCTACTGCCATTTGCTGAGCTTCTAGGGGGTCCTCAATGGGAATTTCAGCAAGACAATGCTTCAATTCACACTGCAAAACATTCAAAATCATGGTTTAATTCCCATAATATAAGAGTTCTCGACTGGCCAGCATGTAGCCCAGATCTTAACCCTATAGAAAACCTTTGGAGCATCATGTATCGCAAAGTTTATAGCAACACTAGACAATACTCTTCTGTACAGGAACTTAAGACATCTATTAAGGATGCATGGTACGATATCGATCCACAGACTATGCAAGATTTAGTTTCTTCGATGCAATCTCGTATATTTGACGTAATACAGAAGCATGGATGCGCAACCAGGTTTTAAAAATTGTTTATTTCGATTTTATTTGATTTGTGTCTAAACTTTTGAGACAGCAGTTTATTTTTGTTACCATTTAATTTATTGCAATATGCACAATTCCACTTTTCTTTCTTATAAATATTGTTTATAGGTACAGCACATTAATTTCAAGCAGTGATTTGAAAATTGAATAAATATTTTTCAAAGTATGTAAGAATTTCTTCATTGTCTAAACTTTTGCGTCAGGGTGTATATAAATACACTGGTGTGCAAAATTTAAGGACGAGTCCCAAAATGCCAATTTTCAAGGGATTTTCAAGCGAATATTCAAAAAGAAATAATATAATTCGAATAATTAATATCCCTGCATAGCAGCTAGTCCATATAACATCTCATTCAGGTCAACACATGGTCACAAGAGTCACAGTCACTACGGCGAAACAAAAAATAGGAAATTCTATATGTCTCTTTTATGAGTCTCAAATGACTACTATATGTGACTCCACTGACAGGTCACTGCGACTGCTGCTTTGTGGCGAGTCACCAGGTGACTTTACAATGTCGTTTTATTGAGACTTTCATGTGACTCTCATTTGGAGACTCAATTTCAAAGCCATTGTGAATGTTGCTTTATGATAAATCACCAAATAATGTCACATTAAAGTCACATGGTGGCTTTCTGTCACAAGTCTTTGTCAAATGGTGACATAGACCCTACTATGAAGCAACAATTGTGAAAAGTGGTGAAAAATAACCATGTGATTTTAATGGGGCATTTTTTGGTAATTTATCACAATACAACGTTCGCAATGACTTTGAAATTGAGTCTCCAGATCAGAGGTCACACGAGAGTCTCAATGAAACGACATTGTAAAGTCACCTTTAAACTCGCCACAAAGCAGCAGTTACAATGACCTGTCAGTGGAGTCACATATAGTAGTCATTTGAGACTGATAAAAGGGACGTATGGAATTTCCTATTTTTTGTTTTGCTGTAGTGATTGTGATTCTTGTGATCACGTGTAAGCTGAATGAGATGTTATATAGACTAGCTGTTTTGCAGGGGTAGTAATTATTAAACTTATATTACTTCCTTTTGAATATTTGCGCGAAAATTATCGCTTGAAAATCCCTTGAAAATTGGCATTTTGGGACTAGTCCTTAAATTTTGCGCACCAGCATACATAGATATACATATGTATTTATACACATATGTATATAAATGTGTATAAATACATATATAAAATTTAGCATATATAATTAAAACGAAGAAAGAAAAGTGTAAGTCATAAAATTTTAACTTTTAATCGATGAAATTCACAAGATAATTATGGCTTAGCATATCGAGATAGTCGAAGACGCTGTTGTTTATTCCTTTTGAGCTGTTAATATACGTATCTAAAATCAGTGGTGAAGTACTATTATTAATGCATGTAAAAAATTGTGGTTGGAAATTCCAAACTATTTTGTTTGATAGCAATATATGTTGTTTCTAAATGTACAAAATTTGATGAAAACGCATTAAAGAGCTGTGGATTCGCTGCCCATTTTTTCCCATTAAATAGTCTGTGTATGCCAAACCTATTTACATAGACTCCACTGCAGATAGAGAATCATAAATTGTGTTAAGATTAACTCCTGGTATCCGTGTACCTCTTCAAAATTAAAACATGCCAAAATTTATAAAACTGAAATTCTTCAAATGAACAAAATTCATATCCATTTCTTAGTAGTTCAATGAAATTTTGTACGTTTAGTAACAAGATATATCGCTATGTAACAAAGAAATTTGAAGTTCTAGTCAGTATTTTTCTACACTACTAATCCTAGACCTTCACACAGAGTTCTCGCTGTCGCTCGCCATTGCGCCAAATTGCGACTAAATTCTTCATTTGGCAAGTAAACAAGCGATTAGATTCGCCAAATTTCTAGTGCTCAATTTTTTCTTTTTTTTCCTTTTTTTTCGTTTTCCATACATATGTATATATAAAAATTTTTAACATATTTGTAGCGAATAATTGAAATGAAATTAATAACAATCATTGTCGTAGTTATAAAAACTTAGGCTATTTCATAACGTATTGAAAAGCAGGGGATATATTAAAGGATTAAAGATAAATTTTAGCGCTACACGGCGAATCTATTTTGCTAATACTTTTCCATTTGGCGAATGTGTTTTATTTTTAATTTGCCAAATTACTAACGTTGGTCAAATGTCAGCAAGAACACTGCCTTACACCTGATTTTTAGATAAATTGATTGATAATTCAAAAGGAATCAACATCAGCGCTTTAAAACGTATTTGACTATCTCGATACGCGAAGTCATATAAGATCGGAAGGTAGTTGCACAGACAATGTTATCATCGAGTTAAAAGCTGAAATTCCAGAATTAGACACAACTCGATTTGCATATTAAAATTCAACTGATCTGCCAAGTCTAATCTTGACGGAAACCCCCTTCCACCTTCAAATCCGATTTTAGTGGTTGACTCATAGGGTTATTATGTATTTTCTTGCACTTAAACTGTGTGAAAACATGGAAGACTGGAAAAATAAATGGCAAATCTACAAATCAACCTCTAAAATTGGGTCTGAAAATAGTTTCCACTAAAAAAAGACTTGGCAGATCAGTTGCGTTTTAATATATGAATTGAGTTTTAATTAATTCTTGAATTCCAGCCTCCAGTTTGATGATGTGATTGTCTATACTGCCGGCTCTCGGTCTAATAATTATCTTCGGCTCTCGGTCTAATAATTACCTTGAGTTTCATCTATAAAAATTAATACTTTCATAAGATATTTAAGATTTCTTTTCTTCGTTTTTAGCATGCATGATAAAAATTCGGACGTGAGTACATTGTCTTGCTTCAAATTGGAGAAACTTTCTTTACAAATATATCAATACATGTTTAATATTAATCGCAAATGAAAACTTGTTTGTTAATTCTGTAAATTGTCTGTTATTTCTTTATGATAACTCAAAAACATCAGTGATTCCAATGTGCCATTAGCCTTAGTTGATCTAATAGCAGCCTTTATAAATTTTAACCTGCTAAAAGCCTTTTTATTTCTTGCAACTGTCTATAGAATTTGTCGACAGAATTTGGTAACACTGTTGAACTAACGAAATGACATCTATATCTTGGAAGCAAATTCTGCATCTTCTGATACTGTGATTTTTTAAGTTGCTGTCAGAATAATAAATGAACTGTTGCAATTCAGCTTTTAAAGCAAATAGATCAACACCACATGATTTAGGGTGAAATTTTATTCGTTGCTTTAAATTTTCTAAAGAACACTTTGTTAGCTCTAAAGACGGTTGTAAAAGGCTGAAACTTTCTACTAAAGAAATGCTAGCGACAATATTGTTATTCATTAATACAACGAGGTGATCTAAAACACATCTGAATTCTTTTTCATAATACTCACAGTCAGAAAAATTGGCTTCTGAATCCGGGTTTTCATCGATATGTTGATGTTTCTTGTGGCGGTGTCGGCGATAATGCTTTTCGAATTCTGGTTTACAATCAAACTCAAGTTTTTTAGCATATTCTATTGCACTACCTATTAAATTATTAATTTCTTCGCCGGTTTCTATCTTAGAAAGCATGCTAGTGCATGTTTTCATTAGTGTCATTGCATCCAATAAATTCAGCAGTTTGCTTTGTAATTTCTCTGTTAAACTCCTTGTTTTATGCATCATGTTTTTCATAAAAAAGACAGTAATCAAAAATTCAAATGAAAGAGTTATTTTGTACAATGTATATTTTTCGTCAAGTTATAAGTTTTCGAGTTTACAATATTCGATTAGTCAAAGTTATGTTAGTATGGTTTTATCAGAAAAAGGAAATCCGTAATATTTCCGAATAACAATAAATTTATATAGGTTTTCTTCGTTCTAAGAAGGTTTTTTATTCAATTAAAAACTATAAAAAAAAACTAAAAAAATCCGACTAAGAATAAAATTTTATAAGTTTTCTTCGATCTAAAATGTTTTTCTTATTTAATTCAAAACTACAAAAACACATTTTCAATACATACGTTTTTATAGGTTAATCATGTAGTTTTTTCGACTAAACGTATGATTCAATCGATCGGAAATTATTCCGACTAATTTTTCGTTTTTCCAATTAATATATTTTTATAGCTTAATATATTTTTTTCCCGATTCAACGTACTTTTTTCCTATCAAACGTGAATCTTTCCGACTGGTTATTTCGTTTTTACAATTAATAAGTTTTTATAAGTTAATACATTTTTTTCCGACTGAATATATATTTTTTTTTCAGATCGAACGAAATCTTTCCGACTGGTATTTTCGCTTTTCCAATTAATAAGTTTTTATAAGTTAACACGATTTTTTTTTTTTTTTTTTTTTTTTTTTTTTTTTTTTTTTTTTTTTTTTTTGATTCAACTTTTTTTTCAGATCTAACGGAAATCTTTCTGACTACATTTTTTGTTTTTCCAATTGATATATTATTATAAGTTAATACAACTTTTTTCTGACTTGACATACTTTTTTCAGATCGAACGGAAATCTTTTCTACTGTTTTTTTTTCTTTCTTTTTTTTCGTTTTTTCAATAAATAAGTTTTTAAAAATTAATGCAATTTTTTTCAGATCGAGCGGGAATCTTTCCAACTTGTTTTTTGGTTTTTCCAATTAATAAACTTTTATAAATTAATAAAAATTTTTTCCGATTCAGCGTACTTTTTTTCTGATCAAACTGGAATCTTTCCGACTGTTTTTTTTTTCCAATTAATAAATTTTTATTAGTTAATACAATTTTTTTTCGACTTATCATACTTTTTTTCAGATCAGACGGGAATCTTTCCAACTTGATTTTTTGTTTTTCCAATTAATAAACTTTTATAAGTTAATACAATTTTTTTCCGATTCAGCGTACTTTTTTTTCAGATCAAACGGGAATCTTTCCGACTGGTTTTTTTTGTTTTCCAATAAATAAGTTTTTATTAGTTAATATATTTTTTTCCGACTTATAATACTTTTTTTCAGATCTCACGGGAATCTTTCCGACTGGTTTTTTCGTTTTTCAATTAATAAGTTTTTATAAGTTAATACAATTTTTTTCCGACTTAACATACTTTTTTTCAGATCAAACGGGAATCTTTCCGACTGGTTTTTTCGTTTTCAAATTAATAAGTTTTTATAAGTTAATACAATTTTTTTCCGACTTAATACACTTTTTTTCAGATCACACAGGAATCTTTCCGCCTGGTTTTTTCGTTTTCCAATTAATAAGTTTTTATAAGTTAATACATATTTTTCCGACTTAACATACTTTTTTTCAGATCAAATGGGAATTTTTCCGACTGGTTTTTTCGTTTCTCCAATTAATAAACTTTTATAAATTAATACAATTTTTTTCCGATTCAGCGTACTTTTTTTTTCAGATCAAACGGGAATCTTTCCGACTGGTTTTTTTGTTTTCCAATAAATAAGTTTTTATTAGTTAATATATTTTTTTCCGACTTATCATACTTTTTTTCAGATTACACGGGAATCTTTCCGACTAGTTTTTTCGTTTTTCAATTAATAAGTTTTTATAAGTTAATACAATTTTTTTCCGACTTAACATACTTTTTTTCAGATCAAACGGGAATCTTTCCGACTGGTTTTTTCGTTTTCAAATTAATAAGTTTTTATAAGTTAATACAATTTTTTTCCGACTTAACACACTTTTTTTCAGATCACACGGGAATCTTTCCGACTGGTTTTTTTGTTTTCCAATTAATAAGTTTTTATAAGTTAATACATATTTTTCCGTCTTAACATACTTTTTTCAGATCAAATGGGAATTTTTCCGACTGGTTTTTTCGTTTTTCCAATTAATACGTTTTAAGTTAATACAATTTTTTTTCCGACTTAACATACTTTTTTCCGATCGAATAAAAAATTTTCCGACTGTTTTTTGCTTTTTCAATTAATACGTTTTAATATAATACAATTTGTTTCCGACTTAGCATGTTTTTTCGATCGAATGGAAAATTTTCCGACTGATTTTTTCGAGGCGGGGTGCGCCCCCCCCATACCCTCCCCGGGATTTACGCCCCTGTCTACCGCCAGGATCTTAAAATCAGATTGTAGCAGACAGCAAATTACTCCTCGAAGGTTCGTTCACATGTTTACGATCGTCAACTCTGTATGAGTCTCTTGCTATCCCAAATGGATATTATCTTTTTCTAAATAAATAACTAACTGTAAATGTCTTGATTTATTCCAATGTTTGTTATGCAATGAGACCATTCAAGTTTTACGTAAGCATATTTTTAGTCATTTTGTACCCCCTTCACCCCCTTGTAAGAAAATATAAGCTAGACTCCCCCCCCCCCCCCGCTTTGCTTACGTAAGATTTTATGACAGTTTATACATCAATGCATCTTGACTTATAAAAAGTTACCAATCAATTACATTATTTATCCTACAAATTTGTATAGGCATATAGGGATTGTGATATCAAAATATATAAAATGGTTTTAATATATTGTTGCTTATTGCATTAAACAAACCACAGAATACAAAATGGTTTAAATATATTGTTATTTATCACATTGAACAATAAAACAAGATATAGAAGAAGTCTTAACTTACTTAGGCATCATAGCTAAAATTTTTGACATGAATCATATAAATGTTGGAGTTCAATCTGGTGTTCATATTTTAATCTGATGTCCAGGATCCTTGAACCCATGTTTCAACATTGTCTATTATAAAGTTTTCACTGAAACAGTGGCCTGGGGTATTGCAGGTTTCCGGTCCTTATTCTTTGTCAATGAGAGTATCCATAATTAAATCCGACTAAATTCTCTATGCAACTAAAAGCAATGCTCTTTCACTAAAAATTCACTATGTAAATTCACTATGTAAATTCACTATGCAACTGAACTAAAACAATAAATATCTGTGCTATGTATCCGTGACAAGAAAAACCCCAAGTAGGTTTTCTGCTTTCTAAAGTTCCAAAACCTGTATAGAAGGAAGTTCGACAATAGGAGCGGAAAGACGAAAATTTCCAGAAATTCTGCAAAAATTCCCGGACTTACATGACCGATTGAATGGGAGAAAAGAAAATACCGGACTTACCTAAAATAAAGTTAATCGACCAGTTACCCTGGCAACAGAACCCAGCCACGCCGGTTCCTGTGTTTTTATAGTCTATCAATGCACTTGACTTGGTACACAATTTAACAGACAACAATGAAGACAAAAGGCGAGTGGGTGATGCGGATCACGCAACTGCCGATGGATAAGCAAAGGATAAAATCGAAAATAAACGGCGAATTTCGAACGGACTGTAGAATGCTCTTTCCCCATCATACTTTGTTTGCATGCTGAATTTGAACTGCAGTTGCTTCGTTGTTTAATGCTTACGTAAGAATTGTCGTGACTCCCCTCCCCCTTCTCAGAAAAAATAAGCAGACTCTGGACCCTCCCCCTTTAGTGCTTACGTAATACTTGAACGGTCCCAATGAATAATTATTTGTACGGACGAGGCCTTGCGTGTAGCTTGGCGAAACGTTTACTCTTGTACTTTTAAATGTTTTTTAGTGTTTTATTTTTTGTATATAAATTTTATTTATTTTTAAAAATGTATTCAAGTCTATCTTAGTTTATGTTATTCAATCTTTTAATAGTTATTATTTTTTTATACGATGACAGATATTCTTAAAATAAAATAAAATAAAATTGCTATTCAAAATTTCCCGGCATGAATTTCAGCACTAATGTGTAGTCAGTCTATTAGTGATGACGTCAAAATTCGTATCGTCTGGCCTTGAGTATTTCGATGGCAATGATAATGCGCGTTTATATCTTTAATCTTCATTAATGGTGTCCCTATTCTAAAAGAATGCATAAAGGGGAATATGGGTGACAATTAATAATGAAGCTATCACCAACAGTGAAAGTTTTAAACTCGCATGAAGAAATGACAAATTAATCAGGAAGAAAATCTTAATGAATGTAACAGATTACAGTGCATTAATGCATTGCCTTTTAAAATAGTAAAATTGTTAACATATTTCTTTAACATTTATTTCGGTAACCAGGCATGAAAGTGTTCCGACCCAAATGACTACTACCAATTAATTTACTTTTATTTTTACAAATGATTACTACCAATAAATTTTAAAAGTATACTTTGTTTTATAACTTCTCAGAAATTCTGTCATTAAATAATGCCAGAAATTTTAATAAAATTTAGTGGTAGTAATTGGTCATTTTGGTCGGAGCGCTTTCATCCCTGGGTAACCCTTTTACTAACAATAATGTTGTTACGTTTTGGCTAAGCGTACGGAATAATTGCAACATTTTTTATTTCGAATATTAAATGCAGCTCATTTACACTGTTTTAAGACAGAAATTAAAAAAATAATTTACAGATTTTAATAAAAAAAACATATAATATTCCTTGTGCAATGGCTTTATGTTTGTTAATTGCTCTTTATTATTCACCATAACTATTTGTTATCTATTCACTGTTTAATTAAACTCTGTATTTAATGGCATGAATACCTGAAATTTTCATTAATGAATGCATAAAGGGTAATTAAAGAGGTAATTAACTAATAGTCACACTATCTGCATAAGTAAAAATTTGAAAATTGCATAAAGAAATCACAATTTAATCTGGGAAGTAATCTTGATCGTAACAGATTACATCGCATTAATGCATTGCCATTAAAATAATAATATTATGTACGTATTCCTTCAACATTTATTCGGCATTATTTTTATTAAAACACTGTTATTTTAATATGGTTAAAAGAACAAAATTATTGGCCTTTTTTTTTTTTTTTTTATGTTAAATGCAGCGCAAATACAATGGTTTTAATATGCTCATAGATTTAAAAAATATATTTTATATAATTTTAATTTAAAAAAATAATATTCTTTGTGCAGTGTCTTTATGTTTGTTGTTTACTATTTATATTTCACCATAAATATTTATTTTCTATTCGCCATTAGATGAAACTCCCTCTTTAATGGCTTTAATAATTTATTTTTATATAGTAAAATATTATTAATGAGTTCCTGACCTAAAAAAATGCATAAAGGGGAATTTGAGATAATTAAAAAAAAATACTTTATTCAATTTTGTTAAAAAATATTAATATTTTTTGAGCGAAGCTTTTATATTTATTTTTTACAATTTTTTTCTAATTCAACACAACAATTTATTTTCTATATACCATTAGATGTAACAGCATGGATAACTTGTGTTTATATCTTAAATCTTCATTAATGACTTTCTCATTCAAAAAAATACATAAAGGGGAATTAGGGAGGTAATTAAGTAATAACCACGCTATCTCCAATAGTGAAAATTTGAAACTCACATCAAAAAATCACAAATTAATCTGAAAAAAATCTTGATGATTGTAATAGATTACAGTGCATTAATGCATTGGTAATAAAATAGTGAATCGATGCACAGATTTTTTTTAATGAACTAAAATTGTTATGAAAGATAGTTAAACATTCATTTAACTAATACTCAAAATAGAAGAATAATTATTCAAGATTTTTAACTAATAACATTTTAATGTTAAAAAATGCTGTTGAGTTAAAGAAAAAATCTCAAATGTACACTTATCTTTTAACTAAAACGATTTGATATTACAGTCATCTTTGTTGTCAGTAGATGTCTTTAGAAAATGAGATTTCCCGTAATTTCAAATAATAATCGAATTATCAACTAAATGAAAATGACAAAATCATAGTTAAATCAAATTTTATGAAATTCGAAAAAATTGGAAAAGGAAAAAAACTGATTCATTGAATTGCCACAGTTAATACGGTGTAATTCTGTAAAGAGAAAAGAAGTAAAGAAAAAGGTTTATGGTATGTACAGTCGTAGAAAAAAAGAAAGGTTAACACCCCTACTAGTTCTGCAACAAATTATTTAAGAAGAAATTTAGTGGTAGAAAACAATTTTTAAATAAAATCTACTTTTGAATAATGTATATGTTACAGGCCAAACCCGATTTTAGGCCAAACTAGATTTGCCTAGTCCAAACTAGTCTATCCTAATACCCATCGGATAAACTATTTTTTCCTAGGCCAAACTAGTATATCCTAACGCCCATCGGATAAACTAGTTTTTCCTAGGCCAAACTAGTCTATCCGAAAGCCCATCGCATAAACTAGTTTTTCCTAGGCCAAACTAGTCTATCCGAACGCCGATTGGATAAACTAGATTTTCCTAGGCCAAACTAGTTTGGCCGAACGGTCATTAGGATGAACTAGTTTTGACTGCTATTCATTGGTTTGAACTAGTTTATCCTAGGCCGAACTAGATTGTACTAGGCCAATTCAATTTGGCGAGATTTTATTGAATCTAAAGATCGCCACCGCGCCAACTTTCTAGTTTTGATCTATTTTATCCTAGGCCGATGCAGTTTGACGCGATTTTAGCTTACAGACTATCAAAGCCTGAGAGCTAATGTGCTCGCAGATTCTGTGTGTGTGTATGTAACCATGTACGTATGTATGTACGTACGTATGTACATACTTATGTACGTACGTATGTCGGACTAATATATCGCGACTAATATAACGGACTAATGTGGAATTAATAAAACACAAACACCCAAGTGTTGGAATTTGGAATTTGGATTCGATTTAGTTCAAATCAGCCCGCTTTCGGGCCCCTTGTTTTATATAAAACTTCGAAACGGGCGTATGTTGAAGC
Source organism: Maratus speculifer (assembly GCA_964019185.1). NCBI lineage: Eukaryota > Metazoa > Arthropoda > Arachnida > Araneae > Salticidae > Maratus > Maratus speculifer. The sequence goes on from OZ025290.1 coordinate 257,048,420, forward strand.
GAATGAACCTCGAAGAGAAAAAAACATGATGATAAATATTTAAGAAAAAAGATTCCGCATCGAAATACCACTATTTCCTAACAGTAATTTTTGTAAAAATGTTATATTCTTGCTTGAACATTTTGAAACTTTGTGACAGTTTATGGCATTTGATATAAATTTAAAAAAAAAAAAGTCACATTTCGGCGTGGAAGAGGGTGTGCTTGCGAACAAAATCGGGAAATATAACGAAATAAGTTCTAGCTTTTAAAGCGCCGCGACTTCATGTAACATATCTACTAATAGGTTGTTCAACGGAGTTTCATTCAGATACAGTTTTGTTAATAATAGAGTGCGCTCCTTGGTGTTGGAATTAGGAACTATTATAACGTGGCTTAGTTAAAACTTGCTGGCTTCGCCTGCTGGCGTGGTTAGTGGGGATATGTTTGGAAATTCGTTCGCTTCGAGGCTCTTTCGAAAAGGAGGATTACATTCGGCAGTGCGTACTCAGCACGCTTGTTACGATTTGAATTTCGTTCGTTTCGAAGTTCATTCGAAAAGGAAGAGGGCATTCGGCAATACGTGTGCAGCACACCTTGCTATACGCTGTCGCAAGCTGTAGGGATACGGCTGAAGAACTAATGCACGAAATTTAATAAAAATTTATATTCAGGTAGTCTCTGATCTAAATTGATGCTGATTCGGATTTGGTGCAAATCGCTCATCACGTGGAGGTGCTGTTTTGCATTTTTTATGATTTACGCATTAGCTTTATCTTAATAACTAATACACAAATTTCCATCAAACATCAGATTCAGTTCGTCCAGGAGATGAGTTGGTGTTGTTTCTATTTTGAAGTAAATCACTCAATATGGCTATGCTATGCTGCATTTTTAACAATTTTTACAATAGCTGTATGTCAAGAACCAATGAACGGAATTCAATATAAATTTATACTCCGATAGTCCCTGATATAAATTGATTCTGATTACATTTTCATGTAAATCATTCAACAAATGGCGCTTCTAAACTGCATTTTTACCGATATGCATCAGCATTATTTCAATAACTTATTTACGAATTTTCATCAAACTTCCGGATTCAGTAAATCCGTGATATGAACTAATTCTGTTTACGTTTTTATGTTAATTGCTCAATAAGTGGCACTGTTGTGCTCAATTTTCCCGATTCCTGAAATAGCTCTGTCGCAAGAAATAATACACGAATTTTCATCAAACTTTAGATTCAGTAAGTCTCTGATAAAAATTAGTATTCTGTAGTTTTTAGAGTAAATCTCTCAAAAGGTCGCACTGCTATACGGTATTATTCGTGATTATTGCAACAGCTCTATCTCAGGATCTAATGCATTAATTTTCTCCAAACTCCAGATTATGTTAGTGCTTGATATAAAAATTACAAAAGTAATTTTTAGTTTTTGGAGTAAATCGTGCAACAGGTGGCGCTGCTATGTGACATTATTCATAATTATCGCAATAGTTCTATCTCAAGAACAAATGCACGGATTTTCATCAATCTTCAAATTCAATTAGTCCCTGATATAAATTAATATTCTTTTGTTTTTAGAGAAAATGGCTCAATAGATAGCGCTTCTATGCAGTTTTCTTATGATTTCTGCGATAATTCTATCTCAAATAGTACTTATACACAGATTTTCATCAAATTTCACAATGAGAACTCAGAATTTGAAAGACATTGTTACAGATTTTTCACAAAGTTCCGGCAAGAATTTAACATTTTTACAAAAATTGCTATTAGAAAATAGTGATATTTCGATGCGGCATCTTTTTTCTTAAATATTTATCATCATGTTCTTTCTCTTCGAGGTTCGTTCGCTCAACATATGTCCGTTTTGAGATTTTATATAAAAGAAGGAGCCCAATAGTAGGCGAAGCCAGCTTGTTTGAACTAGATCGCGTTGTATTAGTTCCAAATTCCAACATCAGGGTGCTCGCGTTATATTAGTTCCACATTCCATCACAAGGGAGCGCACCCTATTGCCAACAAAACTGTATATGAAGAAAACTCCGTTAAACAATTTATCAATAGATATGTTACTCGATGTCGTGGTGCTGCAAAACAAGAATTTAAGATTTTTGCAAAAATCACTATTCGTCAATAGTGGCATTAAACGCGGAACATATAAATTTATATCATGTGCCATAAACTATCTTAAAGTTTCAACTAGATCAACCTAGAGCTTCCGTTATATTTCCTGATTTTCTTCGCCCCACCCCCTCTTTCCCTTTTGTAATGGGACTTTTTTTACAATTTTTATCATGTGTTATAAACTATCACAAAGTTTCCAACAGTTCCAACAAGAATTTAACATTTTTACAAAAATTACTAATAGAATATAGTGGTATTTGACGCGCCATCTTTTTTCTTAAATAGTTAACATCATGTTTTATTATGTTTCTAAAAGTTTCAAATAATGGTAATATTTAATTAGCAGCTAAAACCTTAAAAAAAAACCTTAAAAAGTGCTGAGCTTAAAAAAAAAACTAGCGTCCTCTTATTCTACCCCCCCCCTCCTAAATTTCAAGTGTCATGCTTTATTTAAGCTTTTTCTTATTTTAAAAACGATTCGGATATTTAGTTTCTTAATATGAACAATTTCGCCTGAAGTGATGTGTGCAAAAACCAATATCTGTTAGGAATTAAAAATCTTTTCATAAAACCGAAAGTTTCTATCCGATTGAAAAAAAAATCCGTTCTACGTTCATATTTAAACTTCGGACCAATTATCAGGTAAACGCCTTATCAGAAGGAATCTACATCCAAAATTTGAAACAAATCGGTAAATTCTCTGAAAAAAACCTATTTTCATAAATTAAGAGTGTTACCTCCCATTGCTCCTTTCTTTATACGTGAACAATGAACACCCACAACTGATCATGGAAGTACCTTATCAAAATGATAGTATACCTAAAATTTTAATAGAATCTGATCACTTTGCATGGAAAAGTGACTTAAGTAAATTAAGAAAGGGGGGGGAGTGCGGATTAGCCTTTTATTCTCCTCCCCGTATTCTTATTCAATGAACCCCTGAAACTAATCAGGAAAGTTCATTATCAGGATAAATCTATGTCCAAAATTTGAAGCCCCCCCCAGGGGGATACCTTCTTTAGGTATTCACGGGTTTCACAACCCCGGGGCACCTGAGTGATCTTTCTCTTTTCCTTTTCCTCTTACTCCTCTTATCTTCCTTTCATCTTTGTTTCACTCTCATTGTGGTTTCCTTTTCGGAGGTGAGGGCAATTCTGTATGAGCCGATGTCAACCTGTATATCGACTCATGGAGAATTGTAAACCACCCACGTGTTAGCCGTGCGTGGCGACCCGTGTCCCTGGAAAGGGGGATCCTGGCAGTTGAGGGAAACCAACACACTGCTTTGGCCTCTGCTTCAGGTAGACGGGAGGTGTATATTGGTCCCGTATGCATCAATCGGCTGGTCAGCTGACTTTTGTCACTGGCTTTAGGGATCAAGCGAGCGAGCAATTACTAGTCATCTCGTTAATGGTGGAGACTGACATAGGATTGTCTTGTGACCGTATAGGCCCTGGTTAGCACAGGTGCACGAATGTGCATCCTCTTGTTGGGCTCGGTAGTGGGTGGTGCGGCCGGGGTCCGAAATGTTCTTTTCTAACATGGATGGAAAAGCTTCACTTCCTCCTACTTCTCTCCTTCCTGGAGAGCAACAAATTGCGCAGAATACTTCATTTACTCGTTTTTTTGTAATTAAACGCACCGATAGCCTCTCAGATAGTTCGTTCAAGAGAACCTCACCTTTTCTTATTGCAAAAACATTCCAATCTGTTTTTGGCGATGGTCACACTCTTAAAAAACTGCAGTCTGGGGATTTATTGGTTGAGGTTTCTTCAGCCAGCCAATCACAGCTTCTGGACAATTGCACTACAATAGGTACTTTTGCTGTTTCCGTTAAAGCCCATCCAACTCTTAATACTTGTCGCGGTGTAATATCTGAACCAGATCTTTTATATTCCTCAAAAGAAGAGCTTCTCTCAAATTTAAAAGAACAAGATGTAACAGATGCACGCCGCATTACTATCCGAAATAATGGACAAGTTATTCGGACAAAACACATAATACTAACCTTCAATAGCCATAATTTACCATCTAGAATTAAAGCTGGATACCTAAGCTGTCCAGTCCGGCCTTATATCCCTAACCCTTTGCGATGTTTCAAATGCCAGCGTTTTGGTCATAACAATACCAATGAACAATGTCGTGGCAATGTTACCTGTCCTCGTTGTGCAGAAGTCGGCCATGATGGCAAATTGTGTGAAAAACCAGAACGCTGTGCGAATTGCAAAGGTAATCATACGTCATACTCTCGCTCCTGTCCAATTTGGAACCGTGAAAAAGAAATTCTTGCAGTAAAAACCAGTCAAAATCTTTCATACCCAGAAGCTCGAAAACTTGTTGAAACCAGAACCCCATCTATAGGTCTTTCTTATTCTAGTTTACTCAAGCAGCAATCAAAATCTGTAAGACACATACGCACCCAGACAGAATCACCTAATCTACCTAGTACCCCAAAGAAACAAACAAGAGATGTCAGTTGTCCTACTAAATGTTCTGCTAGCCCTAAATTAGAGCGTTGGTTACCATCTTCAGAGCCTGTTACAATAGTCCATCAACCTATTCAGCCACAAAAACCGAAAAAGTCCACTGAACCCCAGACAAGAACTAATACATTTGCATCTACATCTAAAAAAAAATCCTAATCTCTCTGCATCAAATTGCCAGAAACCTAATGCTAGTCAAAAGCTTAAAGCAATTACACCCATTAAAAAAACCGTTGATCATTCTGCTTCTAACCACCAAAAGACCAATTCTGCTCAAGCCGTTAAACCAAACCAAAAGACAAAAGAAAATAATGCGCTTCGTAATTCTCACCAATGGCAAACTGTAACAAAAAAACAACGAAAATCAAATCATGACCCATCTGTTGCTTGTTTGAAAAATCCCAAAAAGCTTAACAACTACGTGGAAGAGGCTATGGAAGAATCATATGAGTCAAGTGAAGACGAAGGAAACATTGTTTATGAAGAGTATGTGCCCGACTGATCTTACCACTTACCTTTTTTAATTTCTGTGTTTTTTAAATGTTGTCGTCATTGTTTTTACTATTTCTTGTCATGTATCACTACTTTACTGTTCGTATGATTTTAACTATCTTTTTATGCTTTCTATTTAATTTTATCCTATCTTATTGACTGGTTATAATTGTATTACAGTTTCATCTATCATCATTTTGCTTTTACCTTTTTACTCATGTCTATGATATTCTTTTAAAGTGACTTTTACATTTTGCATCTTTTATTTTTGTTTTCCACTTAACCTTGTTCTTGGCGCAGCATGTCCCTAAAGGGATCTTGCGCCATAAAAATCTATACAACCAACCAACCAAAATTTGAAGCAAACTGGATATTTCTATCAGGAGTTATCGCATTACGTACATACGTACGTACATACTGCCATATGGCTTTAAAAGCTAGAACTTCCGTTATATTTCCCGATTTTGTTCGCAACCACACCCTCTTCCACGCCGAAATGTGACTTTTTTATACATTTATATCAAATGCCATAAACTGTCACAAAGTTTCAAAATGTTCCAGCAAGAATATAACATTTTTACAAAAATTACTGTTAGGAAATAGTGGTATTTCGATGCGGAATCTTTTTTCTTAAATATTTATCATCATGTTTTTTTTCTCTTAGAGGTTCATTCGCTTCAACATATGCCCGTTTCGAGGTTTTATATAAAACAAGGGGCCCGATAGCGGGCTGATTTGAACTAAATCGAATCCAAATTCCAAATTCCAACACTTGGGTGTTTGTGTTTTATTAATTCCACATTAGTCCGTTATATTAGTCGCGATATATTAGTCCGACATACGTACGTACATACATACGTACATGGTTACATACACACACACAAAATCTGCGAGTACATTAGCTCTCAGGCTTTGATAGTCTGTGAGCTAAAATCGCGTCAAACTGCATCGGCCTAGGATAAAATAGATCAAAACTAGAAAGGTGGCGAGGTGGCGATCTTTAGATTCAATAAAATCACGCCAAATTGAATTGGCCTAGTACAATCTAGTTTGGCCTAGGATAAACTAGTTCAAACCATTGAATAGCAGGCAAAACTAGTTCATCCTAATGATCGTTCGGCCAAACTAATTTGGCCTAGGAAAATCTAGTTTATCCGATCGGCGTTCGGATAGTTTGGCCTAGGAAAAACGGGTTTATCCGATGGGCTTTCGAATAGACTAGTTTGGCCTAGGCTAATCTAGTTTGGCCTGTAACATATATAAATTTGTTTATGGGGGGGGGGGGGCATTTGCACAAAAAAGGAACATAATTTTTTCCAATATCAATAACCTAGTTTCTTATCGTAAATGAATTGTACATTTTCAGTTAGCATAAGTACCAATTTTTATGAGATTCGTACATGAAATTTATAAATTCGTACACAAATTCGTTTTCATGAAATTCAAAAAAGACATTATTTTTTATATTGGATCTTGTAGTCTTTTGGTTTGTGTTAAAATGTTCTTAATATAGATCATAAATTTGGATATTTGAAGAATTTCTTTAACATCATTTAATTTTTTAAATATTTCTTGAATGTCATTAGTATAGTTGGTAAGATTTTTGTAGAATTAGAAGAATTTTGTATATTGTAGGAATTTTCAGAAGTTGATAAGAAAGAGGGATTCTTGGTTTCATTATTGGAATTTTCGGAGTTTAGCCTTTAAGAATTAACAGTAAATTTTTTATCTTTGTTATTTTTATCGCAGTTAAAGTTTTATAAGATTTCAGAAAAGAGTTAGTTTCTTTGGCAACCTAAAATCAATATTTTTTTCAGGGTTGTGGTTAGTTTTATTTTCAAATTTGTACGGTTTTTAGGGCGGTCCCACTAAACTGCAATATAATGACCTTACCCACAATTGGCACATGTATGAGTAGTGCGGTCCTTATGATAGCAGTCTGTACTAAGGTGTAAATATCTACATTTTACATGAAAACAGCATAGCTCTGAGGCCAATACATCTAGCAGCAGTAGCACTATTTAACTCTTTTTTTTTCTGTTAAAAACCTCAATCTTAGCAGAAAGATGGTGGATATATTTGATTTAGTAGGTTTAATCAAAGTTTTTATGTGGTAAAATATTTACATATAGAGAGGCATTAGATTGTTAGTTGTGCGATTTTTGAGCATGGCATCAGTAGTAATGGTGAAATCATGCTTATTTAAGCTATCATCAATATTTTTGTTATTAGTATAACAAGAATGAACTCTAGTGCATACTTTTTTAGTCTTAGTTTCCTTGGGTCGAGAACAGTATATTTTCTGGTGTTTTAATCTAACCAACGTTGATCTCCCCAAAATTGACGTCATTTCTGTAATGTATAACAAGGTGTTCGCTTTTAAGTGCAATTTTGAATATTTCTGAGTCTATGTCATTTATTTTTTGAACTAGAATCATCCAATTTTCTTCTATTTCGTCATAGAAAATGTTAATAATGGATTTAGATTTGCCAGAATTGTGTTCATTATTTTCAGTTGTAGGGAACTGGTCCATAGAAGTATTTTTGCTAAGATTAATTTCAGTAAAAAGGTTTTGATATTTATTGCTAAGTAGGTTGGAAACTTCTCTTCAATTAATATACGTTTAGTAGTTTTTTTTAACAGCAGTAATGAGTTTATCTTTAAGATTAGATTTGATTCGTATAAAATGAGAAAATTTCTAAAGTAAAAAAAAAAAAAATCCAAAATAACATGAATTTAACAAGTTTTCAGAATTTGGCTTCCCAATCAAAGAAAAGGCATCAAGGAAAGCTCTTCTTACCTCTTGATCAGCAATTGTATTGACGTAATCATTTTTAGCTTTGATATCCGGTATGTATTTATCCATAAAAGCGAAAAATGTACAAAAAAGCGCTCAAAATTTAAAGAAATAGAGTATTTTTTTTTTTTTTTTTTTTTTTTTTTTTAACGCTTTAATGCTGAATTAACGCTGAATTATTTTCTTTGTTAAAATTCAAAATTTTAACCACTTTTAAATAACCACTTTTAAACGTTAAAATTCAAATTTTTAAGCACTTTTAAAGCAAGAATAACTTTTATCTTATTTAAATTGGATATATATTATATGATTATGGATTGTACGATTTATCGTATACTCCAACAAAGAAAATAATTCAGGCATTAAAGCGTTAAAAACCAAAAAAAAAAAACTCTATTTCTTTAAATTTTGAGCGTTATTTTGTTGAAGTTCACTGTACTTTTTTCGCTTTTATGGATAAATACGTGCCGGACATCAAAGCTAAAAATGATTACGCCAATAGAATTGCTGATCAAGAAGAGGTAAGAAGAGCTTTCCTTGATGTCGTTTCTTTGATTAGGGAGCCAAATTCTGAAAACTTGTTAAATTCATGTTATTTTGGATTTTTTTGTCTCGAGAAAGAAAGTATTTATTTATACTCCTTTTTACTGGTTTAAATGCGCTTACTTGAATTTTTTAAAACTGTCCCAAAAATGGGACGCTAGGCACTAATGGTTATAGTTCCTTAACCCATTCGTGCCCAGCATCTTTTGCGTAAATTTTATTTGGTTGGCACCGCTATTTTTAGAAGATTTAAGTTTAGTTCATTAATCACGAAAATGCATCATTTAAATAAAAAAATTATTACTTTTCTTTTTTACCGGTGTCAAAAACAGTGCTGAATGCACTTTTAGAAGCGTCCCTAAAAAGGGACGCTAGGCACTAATGGGTTAAGCAATATTTACTAGTACATTCTCCAATATATGTGGATCAACCAGGGATGACATGTTGCAAAATCAATCAGAGGTGATGAGTTATTCGTATGAATTACCTTCAAACACAGAAAGAAAACAGCAAAAATATATGAGCGGAGAAAAAAGCGACTTAGTCATACTGGGAAGAATGCTTGACAGAATATTTGGAGGGATTAATTCCACACCTCTAGCAGAGAAAAGAAACGTAAAGCAAATCATGTCATAGCCAATAGTTTTCTATTAAATACGTTAATTTTTATTCATTTGTTTTTACTGATGCGAGGACTCGATATTACAATATTTTTCATTGACACTGGCAAGAGGTTCTTTTTATTTGTCACAATATAGCATAAATGCACAGCCTGATTGCCACTAAAGTAGACTTCTACCAGTAAAAATGAATATTTGTTTCTTGGATTATTTCTGGCTCAAAAGTTATTTTAGCCAAGCGTTCAAATAATTGGAAATTTACTATTTACATTTAAAGGTGGGAATTTTCCCCGGTGGTCTACCCCTTCGAAAGCGGTTACAGTTGAAGCTTCACTATTTCAAGGATATGTCAGTTTTTCTTTATTAATAATTTAGTAATTATTAGACAGTAAATACAAGACTATCCTGAAAATAATCCGAAAGATACATGATACATTTTCTGAGATATTAAATGTGGACTTTTTGCATTTTCTTTTACACCAAGTTAACTAAAAAATTAAAATACTTAGATTACTTAAAGGTGTTATTTATTAATAAAACCTAGTACTTTCGAGCATGTCATGCTAATCATCAGGGTTAAAACAACGAAAGAGTAAAAGTCGAAGGCTGAGTTCTTTTATACGAACTGATTACTCTTTTATACGACTGATCCAAAGACAACGTAAAAAAAAAATATTTTGGTTTTATGTATAAATAAGGTGAATTAAAGTATTCGACATATGTGATATGTTATACCATTTTAATCTTATCAAGTTAACTGTATGTATAAAGTGCCATTATTCTACGATTTCGATCTTAACCATCTCATGCCCGCGCTACTGCAATTCTTTCCAATTTAATAAATTTTTTAAATTCAGATATTTCAAATTCATGCCATATTTTTAAAATAGTAATATTGATTTTATTGAAAAAGAGACATTTCGTTAGAAAATAAAACGAAATTTATAATTGAAATTTTTTTTATATGAGTTCAGATTCCCTGAGTTACGGAATTTCTAGAATCATTCCACCATGAGAATTGGATGGTAAAGCTGCGCCCCTCGAGATACTAACATCTGTCTTGATAGTTGATTAATAATATTAATAAAAGTTTGTTAGCGTTATTGATATACCGGGTGTCCCAAAAATGACTGATGCATTTTAAAATTCAATAACTTGCAAAAGGTGACAGCTATTTAAAAAAAAAAAAATTGCGGGAAGGTTATGTTTAATGTCAGGAGTTTTTTAACAGTAATTTTTTATTTTAGTTTGCATCTGAAACAATAGGTGGCGCTGACAGCGATTGAAGGGCAGGTCGACGCTTCACTCAGCACTGGTCACCTGGCCTTCAATCGCCGTCAGCGCCACCTATTGTTTGAGATGCGAACTAAAATAAAAAATTACGGTAAAAAAAAAAAACTCCTGACACCGTTTGCAAGTTATTGAATTTTAAAATCCATCAGTCATTTTTGGGACACCCGGTATTTACTGCAATCAATAATAACAATTCTAAGTTTACTTGGTGTCTTATGAAATTTAGATATAAGAGCTAAATAAGGATAATTAAATTTTGCAGAGGAAACATTTAGTAATTTATAATAAGAATTTTACGAGGGTATTCAATGATGCTTTATTATTTTTTATGATTATTGATTTGTTTGTAATGAATTATTAGAAGACGTGTTGAATATTTGTGTATGATTCCATAATTATTTAAAGATTTTTTACATATGTAATCACAAAGTTTAAAAATATATATATTGGAAAAGTTGTTACATATTAATCGTAATCAGATCCAGGCTTAAGATTTTTAAGAGCTTAAGTTAATTCATCAGCTACCAATTTTTACCATTTATTAAAATATTCAGTAGTTTTTTTGTTACGAAATGTAAGTTTTATATCTAAATAAATCTATATCATATGTGAGCTGTTTAAAATTTATAATTTAAATTACATTTTGAGCAAAATCGGTATTTAGTTTGATAGCTAATTCGTCTTTTCAAAGTTAAATAATTCACAATATTCTTATTTCCAGTAATTATATGTCCATGATCAGTTCGAAATGTATTTTTATAGGTAGCGATCATTGCATTTACATAGAAAATTACTTGCAAAAGACGTATTTTGAATTGAATTATAATTATTTGCTGTGATTAAATATGTGTATAAACGAAGAAATAGAAATTCTTCGAATTCCTAATAAATCAATCTAATAGAGGATTAAAAGAGAAATACCTTGCATACTAGATACATTTACTTATTTCGTAAAAATGTCACAAAGTTGGCATTTCAAATTATGCTTCAACATTATTTATTTCATTACTTTTCACAGCTGCTTAGACATTTAAAATTTCTATTTTCTCAAAAGCCTTAAAGGAATAAGAGTGCCTTGTATTATTTTGTGTATGCGTTATTTATTCATGGAAGTCCATTCAAAATGATAAGAACAAACAAACAAATGTTCATAGCAATTTATATTTCATTCGCACAAGTTTTGTTTATTTATTCAAAATGTTATTCGAATGACATTTCAAAATATGCCTTGGCGTTATTTATTTTGATAATAATTCAATGCTGTCTAGATTTTCAATAGCATTTTTTTTTCACTTAAGAAAGTCTTTCCCAGTTAGCAGTTGGAAAAAAATGATCTTTTGCGACAGATACAAAAAGGAATATGGCGCATAGGATTAATCTTTTATTTTAGAATATTATCAATACTTTAAAACCAAAATTTTCTGCGCAAAATTTGATGATATACCGTTTTGAAGATACATTTTTGTTATTTCCAAACTTAACAGAATTTCGCAATGCCTGTGATATTTTGATATTTTGAAATGATCTGGAGAGTTTTTATTATTTTTATTCTATTTTTTTTTTTTTATACGAGGAAATTTTGAACATCGATGGTTTTTTTGTTCTTCTCCGAATCTAGAATGTAGGGCGGGCAAGAAATTTTTCATAAGTTTCTTTATCCTTTTCAAGTGAAAAACATTTTTCCAGGCTAACGAGAAAGACAGGCTAAAGCGGTGCATTCCAAGTACCTTTTTTTACACACCGCTGGTGTCACGTGATGCTCGAAGACATCAATGCGGATGCACGAATAGAACACTACGTCATTCCATAGGTCTGTAAAAAAAGATAATTGGGATGTACCGCGATAGCCTGTCTTTTTCGTTAGCCTCGGCATTTTTTCTCTAAAAATATTCAGATAATTAATTCACACCGCGAATAATTAAGAAATTTATTTGAAAACAACCAAATTCTCTTTTTAACCTGCACTGTTAAAAATCTGCTGCATTTTGCTGCAACGCACTCCCCTGCTTGTATAGAAAACGGTTACTTGGCTGTGAAATGGAGCTTTCTCATTGGTTGGAATAAAGATATTATATACAAGTGGTGGAACAAAAACATTTGCGTTGCAACAAAATGCAGCAGATTTTTAACAGTGTATATTATGAGATCGAAATTGCACTAAAAAGTTACTAGTGATGCTAGGCAATTAGGGTAGTAAAATTAACCGTTTGCAGACTGCAAACGGCGCCCCAGAAAGGGTTAAATAATAGTCATGTATTCATTAGATTCTGCTCATGTGGAATACTACTTTTTCCAAACAATAATTTTCGTCTTATTTATTTTGGAGAAATTCTGTTGTTAAATGAGACAAATATTACCATTCTGAAGTCGCGGTAACCAAAAGTAAGCAGTTATACTAACCTTGTGTACTGTTTCTATTATAATACCTTTATAATACAGTGATGATATTTAAAAAGGGTTACTCGATTTAAATTGGGACAGGGAGGGAAACATTTTCGCATGTCAGCAATAATGAAATGCTGAGTCAAATGTTGATCAAAAATCAGACTGAAATTTTGTACTTGATATTGAAATTTTTAGAACCAGTATTTTTAAAATAGAAATATCTTTTTTTTATTTAATTATCCGTGATTAAAAAAAGGCAAACATTACAGTAAAAATTAATTGGAACCTGAGAAAAGTGAACGATTTCACTCATTTTCTTCGTCAGTGTATGCGTCGTTCAATTGTAAACTATTAAATAGATATCATACGACAAATAAATCTATAACAATGATGCGTATGCGTCACCAGCCGTTTAAGGCACAGTTTGACTTTTCCAGAGTTAATTCAAAAGTCTTCAATAATAGCTACATTTTTATAAATTTATTTTATTGAAATATTGTTTGTTGTCACCACTTTTTTGAAGTACAGACAATAATTTCCTTTAAATTCAGATAAGTTAATGAAATCTTAAAGCAATTTACATAAAAATGTGATTATTAAGCCATTTATATTTTACAAAAAACAGGTAGGAATTAAGCAATATGAAGAAGAATATGAACCTACACCACCCATGAAAGTTAGGAGGCGCAATAATTAAGTGGTTAGAAAAGAGTAAAAGGAAGTACAGTTTATTAAATTTTCAAAAAATCCATGCCCATGAAATCAATGATTTGCGAATAGTCTGAAAAAAAATCAACGTAATTTAACTAACACCATATGATCTAAGCGCAATAAAATTGATTCTAGACATTACTAACTTTATGAACATTATCAACATTCTAAAACTAGTTTAATAGGTGAATCTAAAAACAAAGGCAAGTTTTGACCAAGTAAAGAAAGTCCCAAGCGTTTAGCGAAACCAACTTAAGCGAGATTGAACTCTATGGGTTATTTGCATCGTAACTACAATGCTAGAAATTTTTCACAAAAGGCTGGCTTTGTACCCAATAAAGAGTAGCTGCCTACTTTTATACTTTCTAACATCACTAGTTTTAATTGCAACATTTTCCTTATTTAATTACAAGAAATCTATAATTAATCAAAACAGATATTTTCATTTAAAAAATTGGTAAAAAAAGAAAAATCTTAGAAAATGGCAACAACGGTCTACTGCATCGTTATTTAATTTGAGTATTCTAAATTACGTATTTTTACATCTCACTTCAAGCAAAAGCAAGGTTCGCACAGTTCTACCACTAAATTTTAAGAATATTTTCGAAGTGCTTCACTACAGAAAATTATCGTAAAATCTGTGAATGAAAGTGGGGATTACGAATGTTGTGGTTTAAAAATTAAATGTAAATTTTCTTACTTTTAATAGTAGTGCCAGAGTCCTTGAAAATTCCAAGGAGTGTTCGAACCTTGATATGACCTTTGGTACCAACTATTAGCTAAAGCCTGCGAATAGAGACTGCGAGCTATGCTTCTGTTGCATTCTACCTTCAAAGAAAATTGACAAAAAAAAAAGACATCTATTGAATTTTAGTGAGAATAGTAATGTGGAAATCTGCTATCCAGACAAAACAAATTTATTTGTTTTGTTTGGGAGTTCTAGAGTTACATCCCTTGAATGTGCAAAGGTTCTGAGATCCGAAGAACCGATAGCAGAGATATTTGCGGTATATTTTCAAATTTGAATGTAAACGTGGTATTATTCCAGCGTCTAGACTAATAATCATCTTGCAACTTTAGAAAATATCCCGCAGATGTCGCTGGAACCGACACTTCAGATTTCAACATATTCGGATATTTAAGAGATACAATGAGCCCGCCGTGGCTGAGTAGTTAAGGCACCTCACCGCTAATCACTTGAAAGCATAGGTGGGTTGTGGGTTCAACTCCCCTCTGCTTCTGTTGCCAACTTCTTGTGTAGCTTCCGGATTCACTTATCTGATGTTGTAAACTTCCTTATGCTATCTTGTCCTTGTATATTGACGATGACTTGTAAGCGGTATTTAATGTAAAGCACACAAGTTATTACCAGAATAGCCGATTTCTTTGCTACTTATTCTAGTTGCTATAGTTCAATCTAAAAAACAGTGCCGAATTTTAGCTTCAGAAACTAAAAAATATACAAAAAATCTGCATCCATACATTAAATATAGACAACTACGTGCCCATTGCCATTAACCCATTAACGCCCAGCGTCCTCTTTTGAGGACGGTTACAACAACAGCAAGAAAGCGGTTTTCCCACCAGTAAAAAGGAAGTTAAATATACACCTTATTTCACGAGACAGAATCCTCGATAAATTTAGATAAAAGTTAATTTGATTTTAAAAGTGATGGAAAATACAAAATTTAAATTTTAGCAAAGAAAATAATTCGGGCGTTAATGGGTTAATGGCATTCGCACGGCGCTAACGGTTGGGGCTTCCACGGAATCCCGAAGGACTCCACTTCGACAGTTCCCCGCTTCGCACTAGATGATCCGAACACCACCAGAGAAGCACCAACTCAATACTTGAGAGAGGGGTCGAAACAGGTTTGATAGAAGGCAAAATCACTGTCTCGTTATCGAATCCTAATCAAGGCAACCCCGCAACAAGGCTGCCACAGGCGACTATTTTTTAATTCTAACTGCCACCACTTTCTTTAAACAGAGAACCTTAACAGACTAACAATATTTGCAAGAAAATATACTTTGAAATTTATATTAGAAAAATACTGGTGCGAACGGAATATAAAAATAGTCGTCGGTTGCAGCCCTGCACAAAAGGCACCTTGTTCGGAAAATCGTGAGGGATACCTACCTCCGGTTGCTTTATCGCCAGCTAAAACTGAGGATCTCCTTAAAAAAAATTGCAGAGATAGACACCGGGAAAATCTTATCAGGAAATAAGTGAGTTAAATAAAAATTTGGCTATTATACCTAGCAATCAGTGTTGCCAGATGTAGTATTTACAATACTACGGTAGTATTTTTTCAGCCAAAATTAAGGGTGTAGTATTTTTTGTAGTATTTTGATTAAAAGTAATATTTTCGTGGTATATTTTTCAAAAACAAAAAAAGAATTGCAGAATTTTTTTGTAAAAAAAAAAGGGGGAGAGGAGGGAAAGAAATTGGACATGGCATCAACTAATTATCGGAAAATATTACATTTGCGAACCAACAAAGCATAGCTTCGGAAATTTTAGCAACTCATGAAAGATGCACAATAGCACAATGTTTAGCAGATAGATGCTTTCAGTGTGACGTCAGTCATGACGTTTTCATTGAATTCTGACACCAAACAAATGATTGCTACGTTTAATTACTTATTAAACATAAATCGTAGAAAATGTTATTACTGCATATAAAGTATAAAAACACTTAACTGTGATATATAGTTGTAAGACGTAATTATAATATACAATTATAACATAAAATACAGCATACTTCTGTCATAAATTATTTTGATTTAAATATTAACTTAAAATGACATTTTGTTTTGTACGAAAAAGTTATACTTTTTTGTTATTTGGATGCAGGTTATAAATTACCAAATATTGTTCCATCACCATCATTTGGATTGCATTAATTTAATTTAAAATGAAAAAATATACACACGCATATATATATATATATATGTCTGTATATATATATATATATATATGTCTGTATATATATATATATATATATATATATATATATATATATATATATAATAAAATAAATAAATAAAAGAACGAAAATAAAAGAAATATCATAATTTGAAACATTTTATATAAAAATCAAAGCAATATATACACGTAATTTAATTTATGCACATTTTAATTTATATACGTAAAAAATAATATCAACCACTTTTTAGCTTATTGCAAAAAATGTACATTTTATTTATAACCAAACATTATCTAGAAAAATGTGTCAGTATGGCTGCTAGATTAATTATCTTTTTCTTCTTCCATATTTAAATGTAAATCATAATAAAGCAATAAATAAATATATTGAGGTATATCATAGATTTAAAAATTAATTAAGTAAATAATTCAAAAAATTACTACATTGTTTATTGAAAAAATTCAAGTATACATATCAGAATTGAATGCTTTTAACATTTCGCTGTCAGGAACAAACTGAGTACAATTACCTTCTAAATCTTCTTTTGAAATGATTATATTAGAAACTGTAGCTGTAGAAAGTCTATTTCGATGTTTAGTCTTTATCAAAGACACATTGCTAAAAATTCTCTCACAGTCTGAGTTAGAAACTGGGAGTGATAACAACAAAAAAACAAATTTACTCACATGTTTAAATTTTAAGTTTTCTCCTTCTTTTATCTTCCCAACTTTTGCCCCAAATTTCTCCACTGTTATTGTCGGGTTTTCTTGGTGTATTTCAATGACACTTTCACATATTATTAATGAACGCCACTCATTATCGATCAATTCCATATCTTCAGAGCTAAAATGATGCGGAAATTGCATTAAAATTGGCAATAATGTAGGTGTTGAACCAGTAATAGTTTTTGCTGGATCAAAAGCATTTATTTCTTTGAACAACTGGTTGTTGAAAGGAAGGCGTGCCTTTAATTCCTTGCACAATACAATCAAAAATGCTTGGCAAACAGTAAAAAAATCGATGATTTTTTTATCCTTTTTTAAGGTTTCATTGGTATAAAGATATGATGTACCTTTAACATCAATATAAATGTCTTTTGTAGGTAAGAAATTAACTGTTGATTCTGGATCAATGTCTTTTATATTAGTTCCATTTATATATCCACTTTTCATATACATGGAGCACAGAGATTTATATGCTTCACTGATAGTCGTGTAGAAATTAGTCATTGTAGAATTTCGTGCTTGAAAAATAATCGATAACTTGTTTGATATTTTTAAAACATGACTTACAAAGTATAAGTATAGTTTTTTGTATGGATTCATGTACATATCATATAGTCTCTGAGCTGCTAACAGTCTATTACTTAGATGTTGTTCTGTGAAATAGAGAATCAATGCATCCCATTGCTCCAATATTCGGTCAACACAATCACCTAGTGATAACCAACGAATATCGTACAGCTTGAGGATGTTATGTACGGGCGTATTCGCAAAATCTTGAAAATCTTTAAATTCCTCTCTTCTTTTAGAGCTGTAAGAGAAATAATTATAAGTATCACGTATCATATCTTCAATGTCCCTTGGCAATTTTAAACATGCCTTACTCACTGCTAATGCAATTGAATGACATACACATTTTACGAACAAGCAATCTGGTGAGACTAATTTTATTTTTTGTACTATACTGTTATGTTCACCAAACATAACATTAGTGGTATCAGCTGCAAAACCTAATAAATTTTGAATTTGCAGGCCATGGTTATTTATTTCACTTAATAATGAGGTAAATAATCCCTCTGCTGATTTGTCCTTCACTGCCACTAAATTCAATAGCTTCGTCTTCACAGTATCACTTGTTTCAGAATGATATTTTATCACAATTGCAAGGTTGTTTTAACTGAAATATCAGTGGACTCATCTATAATAATAGAATATTTGACTTTTGAAATACCATCGCTGCTACCTGTTATGTCCAAAAGCATTTTATCTTTCATACTTGAACTTATAACATTATTTGTCAGTGCCACAGCTTTTGTTCTTTTACAGGAAAATTTTTTGGCAATTGCAGAATCAGGAAATGAACTTGAAATGACATCGGAGAAATGATCCATAAATTTGAAGGGAATGCCGTGTTCGATTAAAGCTGCACATACTTTCAGTTCCGCATTTTTTACATCGCCTTCAATCGGCGGTGTTAAAAATTTGCTAATGTTACGTTTTGACGTTCCATTGAAATGTTTCATTTTTTTTAATATGAACGCCAGATTTTGCATGTTGCACAAGACTGGCTTTTCGCGGCATCATAGATGAGTTGCAAGCTTTGCAAAATGCACTTTCAAGTCCGTCCTTAGACATACACAACCATTTTTTAAACAAATCCTCATTTTCCCATTCGGGCCGATACTTCTGTTTTCTACCCTTTTTGGAGGCTTTATCGCACAGATCGGCATCGGATTCATCGTTTTCATTTTCATGTTTCATCGAGTATAATTTATACACTAAATTAATATTAATCGAATTAAATTTTAGCTTACAGCTTACATGTATTCGACGAATAACGTTGAGAAACACAAACAAAAACAAAATCGAGAACAACAATAACAAAGTGCAAATGTCGGACTGTCACTGTCGCCAATCTGAAAAAGAAATTTAACAAAATATTATTTTCGTGGTTTATTTGCCTCCGTGGAGATATGAGGGTAAGAAAAACATCGATAATGGAAGTTTCTCATTAAAAAAGTTAAAATTATTGATATGAAAAAATTCTTATTAGTTTTTCAAAGAATTTATAATCGCATTTAAAGTTGTTATCTAAACTATCGATAACGAATATACTGATTCATTAATACTTATAGTACTAATTAAAGCCAGTAGATGGCGCCAAAGTCAAATTTGTAGCGTAGTATTTTGTAGTATTTTTTCAGAGGTTGGTGCGGGTATGTGTAGTATTTTTCGTTTTAAAAATCTGGCAACACTGCTAGCAATCCGAGCATAAACTTCAAACTGGTTAATATCTTGTTGTCTAACCGTATTTTTTAAAACGGTTAGCGTGCCCACAATGTGTTGAAACGACAGATTGCTTTGATGCATCGTGACTTCTATGAATTTTCCCAAGGCATATCAGTTATGTAGAGTTTTATGATTTCCACAACACACAGTCGGGTAAAAACGCTGGCCAAAAGTCGAAAAATGAAGTTGCGATTAAAGGAATTTTGTATGTATAGTTGTCTAGAATAATGTTTGGAGAGTCAAAATCTATATTTAGGAAAAGTTTTTTGTTCTGTTCTGACAATCTGCACTATTTAAAAATGATGTTCGAAGGAGTATCATCTGAGACGAACAAAAAGAGCAAAACAACAGTTTATCTAAACGCGCGCTATATTTTATCATATAATCCGATTTTAATGATTTAAAATGGATTCACGTTGTTATAGTGTGTACTTTATTTGCATGTATTACAAAAACTATATTAAACACACAAAAATTAGTTATTTCATAATTATTTTTGATAAAATAATTTTACAAATATTTTATTTATTTATTTATTTATTATTATTTTTGCTTTCAAACATTAAAAAGTTTAAATGTCTCACAGTGTTCCGCACCCGGCCATTCGAAAACAAATCAGCGCTATATTTCGTCAATAAGATCAATACTAAAACCGCCTACATATCAAGTGTACAAAGATAATGCTGGAATCTGGAGTAAATTTGCACAGCTGCGCCAGCTGGTGTTGGGGTGATAATTCAAAGACGCGAGTTTTAAAATTGACGTCATATAAGCGCATATATCTGTTCTCTGCGCGTCTCTTGCGCATATTTTCTGAATTTTTACTCAATAACGACAGACTAATCTTGTTTACCATATTTATTGCAAAATTTTTTGCTACAGTTTGTTTTGATAAAATTATGTACATTATAAAAATTCTAATCACAATGCCATTTTAATTTGGGGAGTAAGAGCATGTATCCTTTAAGGGGTAAGCAATTGCTTTTGTGTAACTCTGAACATCCGCCAGAAATTTAGGAATATTTTATTTCAAAATAAGTAAAAGCAATTTCACGCTTGTTTTCCACCAAAGTTACAAAAGTAAAATTTTATAAAATTTTTCTGGTGCAAATCTTTATTAATTGTAAGAGGAATCAATACAAAAACCCTTAACGGGTTAAAAGTTTTGACGCAACTGTTTAACTTATGGCTCTAAGAATTTTAAATATGAATTTTAAAAATAATGATATCAAATATTGAGTGACGCCATGCTATTAACTAAAACACGCATTTTTGTATTACTTATTTCATCACTTTATTTTTGTTCTATGTATAATAGCATGTGCAAAAGTTATCTTCATCATGAAAGATGTATAAAACTTTATTCACCGATTCTTTTTCACAGACGGCTCTCATAAATTAAAAATATAAGTTTTAAAATATATGATATAAAATTTAAGTGATGCCTTTATGTGACTTTAAAAAGGTTGTTTTGAAATTCCAATTATTATTTTTGTTATTTGGTAAAATGTATTTACACATATAAAAAATACTTTTAATTTTCCAATTCGTTGTTAAATATAATTTTAATTGAATCTATACTATGCATTGAAAGGTATTTATTTAAACAAATTGATTTTCTTTTGTGTCGCGTTATTGAAAATTGTATATAATATTTATGTAAATGGTTCCTTTGCGTCAAATTATCCATTTCCATGCGCTTCACTTAATTTGGATAACTTGACGCAAAAAAACCATTTACATAAATAATATATACAATTTTAAATAACGCGACACAAAAGATAAATCAATTTGTTGAAATAAATACCTTTCAATGCATAGTATAGATTCAATTAAAATTATATTTAACAACGAATTGGAAAATTAAAAGTATTTTTTATATGTGTAAATACATTTTACCAAATAACAAAAATAATAATTGGAATTTCAAAACAACCTTTTTAAAGTCACATAAAGGCATCACTTAAATTTTATATCATATTTTAAAACTTATATTTTTAATTTATGAGAGGCGTCTGTGAAAAAGAATCGGTGAATAAAGTTTTATACATCTTTCATGTTGAAGATAACTTTTGCACATGCTATTATACATAGAACAAAAATAAAGTGATGAAATAAATAATACAAAAATGCGTGTTTTAGTTAATAGCATGGCGTCACTCAAAATTTGATATCATTGTTTTTAAAATTCATATTTGAAATTCTTAGAGCCACAAGTTAAACAGCTGCGTCAAAACTTTTAACCCGTTAAGGGTTTTTGTATTGATGAATTTTACTTGTAACCGCCCCAGCCTTATATTAACGGTATACTATGGGCGTTAGGGTGGAGAGAAAAAAAATATTTTTTTAAAATCAAAAACGGGTAGGTGCCAAAAGTTGCCTTTATACTAGTACATCAACTGCGTGAAATTTTACCGCTGAAAAAAAATGTCTTGAGTGTGCGCTTTTGCTCCAAAAATCGAAATTTTGGGTAAAATTTGTCATTTTTTTGTCATTTTTTCAAAAAAATTTAAAATTTCTACAGAGCTGGTTATTATTTAAAAGTATTACTTAAACTACCTTTATTCCGTATCGCTGGAGGAAAACAGACAACTTTTGGTGAGAAAACAGCATCACCATTCTATTGGGATATACAATGAATTGTCGTTTTTAATACAGCTCTTTTTTTTCAAAACTAAATAGGACATACGTCGTGGAGGTGGCTATATTTCATATACCACCTGTCCCAACTATTCGATCATCTTAATACAGTGTTTTTTTTTATATGTTGATTTGTGATTTTCTTTATCAAATTTTGGCATGTTTTCGATGCATCCACCTAGTTTATCTGTTCTTTGTATCCACATGCTGCTGTGACTATCTTAATATATATTTTTACAGCTTATACAAAAAAATGACAAGCAAAGTAATGTACGGGAATGTTATTAAAGGGATCTATTCGGCCATCTATTATCTTTATCAAACTAACATCCAGTTGATGAAAATGATTGGAAGTTCTGTTACCACAACATTTTTTCAGTCCATTATATATTTTTTACGTAATAATCTGCTTTAAAGATGATTTCAGGTATTTCAACTGTGAGTATGCTATCATTTATTCTGCTTTTGCATTTTTTATATGTTGAGAAGCGAGTTGTTTAATGAGATTTCTGGTGATCGTCAGGGAGAATTGCAATGGGAATTTATCCTGCACGTGCAGGGCAACCGTTGTTGTAAAAAACTTTTTTTTGCATTCGTTTTATGCCGTTTTCTAAGTATTTTCATAGCCAGGTAATTTCCCATTAACTTTTAGATCCCCATTTTATAAGTGAACAATATTTGATGGTGAAATGTCCTGGGCATAAACTTATAATGCATAGTACTTTTTGAGAGAATGTACAGACTCTAATCGACTATAAGGACTCATTTAAATTTAGGAGAATTCTATTTGTCGCCGTGAACCATTTTGCATTGGGTAAGCTTAGAATTGTGTATAATAACGATGCTACTTCAACTCTAGTGAATTTCCACTGCATCAATTATTAGAGAAGTCGATGTAAAACGTTATAATCTACATGGATTCACTGGATCAATAAGAAAATCTTTGCCTACCTACTATTCACTTCCTATTGCAATTTTTTTTTTATAAAATAGATGATAATTTTGAAAAATTATTTTCTCAAATTAAGTAAAAGATACTCAGAACAGACTAGAAATTTCTGTCAGAGATTGCAAAGCTAATTCATAAGGAAAGCTATTTCTCAGAAGAAATGGGGAATAGGAATTTAGAAAACATCTCGCACAAGAAAACAGCTCATAAAGCGAATAAAATTTTCCGCTTTATATAAGCACCGATTGGCAATCAGTGTCTATAGATTCACTCACAAAATATATAATCAAAGTTTATACCTCAGGATATTTTATATCAAATGTAATACACACCTAAAGAATAGGTCTAAAAACTTATTAGAAATTTTTCGACTACGAAACAACACAGGAAACGACATAAAACAAACATTAAAACTTCTTTCGAAATATTGTTGTTTTGCCCGCAAATTTTGTTTGCAATCCTCTGTGACGATTTTCATAATATAAAACTGCTAGCTTCTCAAAATATATTCAATGTAATAGGTACAGTAAATGATGACATACTAGAAATTGAAATCATACAATTAATTTTTAGCCATATCATCATATATATACTAATATAATTGATTGAAAAAATGTTGTGATAACAGAACTCCCAATCCTAATGCATTAATTGTATGAAAATTTAATGAAGATAATAGACTGCTGAATAGGTTCAATTAACAACATACCTAATACATTACTCAGCTTCCTCTTCTGTCATACAAGGTATAAAATTATACGTGCAGCAGGTCACACCAGTAGCATCCAATGTTAGTGAAAACAAAGAATAGGTAAACTACTTTGATACATAGAAAACTTATGCCCTTCTTCGGGGGAAAAAAAATAACAATTCAATACATAAAAAAAACACTGGGCCTAGATTGTTGGGTGGCTGAGACAGTTCGGTATACGAAATACAGCCACATCTACGAGTTATATACAGAATAGTTTTGAAAGCAGATAGGTAAGAAATGCATTCCAAACAACATTTCGTTATATGCTCCAATATAGAGTTAACACTGGTTTTTACCAAAAGCTGTCAGATTTGCTCCAATTATACAAACTACAGATATTGTTTTATGGTTTAAATATGTTAAGCAGATAAATATAAATGTTTAAGTAACATATTTAAATAATAACCAGTTCTATAAGAATGTTTTAAATTTTTGGAAAAATGTCAAAAAAATGACAAATTTTGCCGAAAATTTCGATTTTTGGAGCAAAAGCGCAGATTCAAGACTTTTTTTTTTTCAACAGTAAAATTTCACGCAGTTGATGTACTAGTATAAAGGTATCTTTTGACACCTACCCGTTTTTGATTTAAAATTTTTTTTTTTCGCTCCACCCTAATGGGCGTGTTCAGCATTTACGCTGACCACGCTGGAGCCACGGACATGGAGTGGGTTCCTATATCGGACGGGATATCCGTTCACTAGTCGCTACTGTGCTACCGGTACTGCAACTGTGCGCTCAATAACAGGTGGAGAACAGATTACGGATTAATTTTGCGGTGCCAACTATAAAGATAACCTGTTACAAATGAATTAAAGCCCGCTGGCCGAATGGTCAGATCACTCAGCTTGCAACCAGACGATACGGGTTAGAGACCTTCGCGAGCCAAAAGTCGGTTTATGGTTTTTTTTTTTATTACTGGTTGCTTTTTATTAATAAATAAGACATTTTTATTAAAGATAAATTTTATATTAATAATACAGAAGCCCATGTATTTCTATTTTAATAATAAACTACTTATTTAAATACGAGATAATGAGATTTTTGCGGTGAGAGTTTTATATTTGAACCCTTCTAATATTCTAAATATCGTTCCAAAGGGGTTTATATATATATTAAGCAAATGGATAAAAAAGTATTCTGCGAAAATATCCGTATACGCATAAAATAATTTCTTAATGTTCTTTAAAAAAAATAAATAAATAAATTAGAAGTAAGATTTTATTGAGATTAGGATGCAAATATAATGCATGCGTCGATATTTTACCGTGTTAAAATCAAAATGGAAAATATTATAAAAGTAAAATGTAAAATATATACTTTTTTTAACTAAAAATATCTGCATACATATTTTTAAAGAGGTGAAATATTTGGTGTTTGCCTTCGAGTTTTGTAATGAATAAAGTATAATTAGAATGTTTATAATTTTTCTATTGAAAGTATAAATAAGTGTTGCTTATACTAACATAATTTCGGATGTCATTTGTTTCTTAAATTTTATGATATATTTTGGCCTGTTATCCACACGGTATTAAAATAGACAATCATTAAATAAGAAATATATACATACTAAAACTTTTTCCGAAAAATTGTCTAACAGTGCAAATTCCATTGAAACCCATCCAGTATTATAGATTACAAATAGCGTAGCAAAGGTTAGAAAAAAACCGGTTTAAACCTGGGAATAAACCGGGTTTTTTAGAAATAAGCCGGGTTCTTTTGGGAATAAGCCGGGTTTTTTTGGGGAATAAGCCGGGGTTTTTGGGAATAAATCTGGTCTATTGGAAATAAATCCGGGAATAAACCGATTTTTCGCAACTCTAATTACAAATCAGTCTTGTAATATGTGTATACAGGGTCATCGCTAAGACTTTTTATTGGTGGGAAAGAAGACTTTAAATTGCCAAGTCAAATTTTCATATTTGCCAACTCGTTTTATAATTTTACTGAGTTAACGCATTTAGAAAATGTAATACTTTTGAAAATTCTGTTCGGCTTATCAAACCAGAAGTTTTTTCTGCTTATGAATCAAGGTGAAGAAAAATTTACTTAAAATTACTGGTTTTGAGCACCCACCCTGGTTACGCCACTGAGGTTGTAGAGAAATGAAGCTAAGTTACACTGCTAGTAGCTGACAAGCTAGTCCTCCGCATGCGCGGCGAGAAAACTGGTTTTGTGGCTTATTCCCTAGCTGATAAGGCGAGTTTTGAAACTAAATCAATATTATAATACTAGCTGTTACCCATGACGTCGTTCACGTCGCATTAAAAAAAGGTAAACGCTTTCATCAAACAAAACCTTTCATTAACAATAATTGAAAACATATAAAACTAACACACATTTTATATGAGGCAATATAGTAGTTTTTCTTTATACGGGACTTAAAGAACTCAAATAAATAATAAAAAATGTGTTAGATAATATAAACAATCGCGAAAATGAAACTGCAATCACTTATACTGTAGAACAGGTGTAACGCACCCCTTGTTCCACAGAAATCATGTTGTAGTGCATTTCACAATTCTATATCAAAGCAAGAAAAATCATGTGTTAAACCTATAAAAAAATATTCGATATTTCCATAATACATAACTTCGCCGGCCCATTCATTTATGCAGCTATGTATATGATCTATATGTTTGTAAATATTCTAAATACAATCTTAAAATTTAGCTTAAAAAGTATAACGAAGATTAAAATTCACCTTTAGCGATTTCTAATAATTGACAGAAACGTACTTGAATTCTTTTGTACAATCCTGTATATTACGTGCAGATATTTATACGACCTCATATTTAGCTTAAATTATTCAAGCAATAAATAAAATAAAATTGTTGAATTCATATTTCCGGGAATCGCTATTGCTGTTGGGATATGGAAATACATTTCATGTTCCTCCATCCGAGAACCTGCAGATAAATTGTTACGCAATGAGAAGCAAGATTCTCAGATCGGTTTTCTCTGACAAACAGGTGTGGCGCATCCGCTGATCATTTTATCTTACCTAAGAACATTTTTTTAAATAATTTTCTCTTTTTTTTGTTTGCAGATCAGATAGAAGTTTCAAAGTGAAAAGATGTAAAATTGATAGTGTCGCTGCAGAACCTGTAAATAATGTTTGTGTGTATTTGTGTAGTAAATCGTCTTTATTAAAATATGAAAAGTACAAAAGCCTCTTATTTGAGTGTACATAAGTGGTATCTTAATGAAGTCGCCAAGAATTTAATTAGGAAATCTGGACACGGGACACCCGATCCGCGAATTCGGAATTTTGGAGATAAGAATTTTTATATCTTATATGATTTTTATTCTTTGAATATATTAGAACCAATTATGATATTGATATTCTTTTCAGTAGCAGCTCTGGCTGTGATTATTCAATTTAGTCAGTCGGAGTTGTCACATAAAAAGTGGCATCCCCTGCCGGGATTGGATGTTCCGTAGTTAAATGAATAAGAAATTAGAAATTTTGATCTAGAATTTTGAAAAAACTTAGAAAGTTAAGGACGCCAGTGCGTTCGTACTTTACGAAATTAACTAAAGAAGTAGAAGAAGTTATACAGGCTATTGTGATGATTTAGATAGCTTGTCTTCAATTTTAATTAGATTAGAAGCCAAACAAAACGAACTTGTAAGTCTAGACAAACTAATCTTAGATAATTTGTCTAAAGACCCAACCTGCAAGCAGGATGCTTTCGATTCCGAATATGATTCTATAGATAAATATAATACAACTTTTTATGAAACGAAAAACAAATTATCGCGTTATATACAAAAATTAGAAAAAGATCTGAATCAGGATACTTCTGTATCATTAGATGGCATGGCGACAAGAAGAAAATTTAAATTACCTAAATTAGAGTTCCAGCCTTTCAATGGAGAATTCAAAAATTGGTTAGCTGTCTGGGGCAATTTGGGAAAATTCACTAAGATATAAGGATATAGCAAATGAAGGCAAGATGCAGTATTTAATCATGGTAACGCAAAAAGGATCGCGAGCTAAAGAAATAGCCGATCTCCCCCCCCCCCCCCCCCGACCGCCGAGAGCTATCCAGAAGCTATGCACTCTTTGAAGGTACTTTTCGGTAGAACAGATGTTTTAATTGAAATATATATACGCGAAGTCTTAGGATTGGTTATTAATAATTCTTTGGGATATGGGTAGAAACTGGCTCTTGTTAAATTATATGATAAAATCGAAACTTATCTTCGATGATTAAAAATGTTAGGAGTATCGAGCGAAAATTATTCATCGATTTTATATCCATTGGTCGAATCGGCATTGCATTCAGATATTCTTAAACTACGGGAAAGACATGTTGGCACTTTAACTGTTAAGGATAAAGATAAAAATCAGGGAATTAATAAATTAGATGTTTTAATGCAATTTTTACAGATTGAAGTTGAGATGGAGCAAAAGGTTAAATTAGCTAAGAGTAGGGTTTTTTTCGATAAAGATGTTTCAGTAAACAGAGAAACAAAATTCTATCGAAAAGATAAACATTTTTCTCTTCCTACGGCGGCCGAACTGTATAATGCGGATGATAAAAAATCGGAAGAACAGTATGTTTTTTGCAAAAACAAACACCGTAGTCAAAATTGTAGAGCGGTATGGAAAATGACACTGGCGAAAAGAAAAGATGCTTTATTAAGAAAAGGAGCATGCTTTTGTTGCTTCAGTGTCAACCACTTGGCAAAAGTTTGCAAAACTAAAATTAACTGTTTTCATTGCAGGAAAAATCATCACCAGTTCATGTGCATAGAAAAGAATAAAATTAATTTAGGCAAAAATTCTAAACAGGATTCAACTGCTAATAAAGATTGTATGCTTGTGAATACAACTTTTAGGAAACGAGTTTTGCTCCAAACATTGGTTGTACGTATATACAAAGGGGATATCGTACGAAATGTTAGAATTTTACATGATACGGGTTCGCAACGATCATACATATCGAAATTTGCTGCTAAAATGTTAGGATATAGTAGCATAAGTAAAGAGAGAATAGTGCACAGCTTATTTGGGGGGCGACAATGTGAAGAACTACACTATAGATATTTGATTAATTTGGGAAATATGGATAATAGTTTCCGATGTAAATTTGAGGTATTAGATCAACAAAAAATTTGCTCTGAAATTTCACCTATACTGGAAGGACCCTTTATTAAAGAAATAAAGCTGTATGAAATTTTTCCGACTGATGGAGTCATTAAAGTTAATGATTTACCATATGAGATTTTTCCTGATGAAATACATGTGTTAATTGGTGCAGATGTCGCGGGGAAATTATTTACCGGACATTTAACACAGTTACAGGGCGGATTGATTTGCATGGACACTCGTTTAGGTTGGACAATTCCTGGGAAAACTGAAGTTTATGAAAATAAGAATATCACTAATTTAATTTTTTCGCTGCATGTCAAAGAGGCAAAAATTACCGAGTTATGGCATCTTGACACTTAAGGTATTCGCGCTCTTGGGGAGAAAAAGAGTAGAGAGGAAATAGTATTCGCCACTAAAGAACATTTTCTCAGTAACATTAGAGTAGATGACGAGAGTAGGTACGAAGTTAGTTTTCCATGGATACAGGGCCACCCTTGTTTTCCCAGTTACGAAAACATCGCTCGACGTAGATTAAAAACATGCGCCGATTCGTTAAAAAGGGTAGGAAAATTAAGGGATTATAATCAAATATTTGATGAATAGTTAGACGATAAAATAATAGAAAAGGTTGTTCAGAGAAAAACATTAGGTATTGTTCATTTCCTTCCTCATAGAGCGGGAAAGGGAGAAAGGATTCCTCGAGAAAAGGATTCGCCGTCTATAGATGACTGTATTGAAAAGGGGCCTAACCTCGTAGAACTGATTCCTTCTACTTTAAATAGATTTAGATTGCGAAAAATTGGGGTAATTGCTTACATAAAAAAGGCTCTTATTTGAGTGTATAGAAGTGGTATCTTAATGAAGCCGCCAAGAATTTAATTAGGAGATACGGACACGGAACACCAGATCTGCGAATTTGGAATTTTAGAGGTAAGAATATTCATATCTTACCTAATTTTCATTCTATGAATATATTAGAATCAATTATGATATTGATATTCTTTTGTGTAGCAGCTCTGGCTGTGATAATTTAATTCAGGCAGTCGGAGTTGTCACAATTGCACAGGTGACTCCAGCTTATTGTATCGTCCGGCACATAATTTATTCAAATTCTACTAACATCTCTTATACCAAATGTAGCTGAACTTCAAGATGCGTTAGTTTTCCTTAGAATACTTACCATAATTGAAAAAGCTCTTCAGCAATCTTTCCTAATAGATCAATTTTGGATAAAATATATGAGATCTGGACACAGGTCCGAAATCTTTTATGTGTCTCTGTAAATGAGCAACAAATGTGATGCAAATCATACTCAACTGCAAGCATATTGTAGTAAAATTCAGTATTTATCATTGTATTGATTATCTCAGTATATCAATTTCATCATGTTTGAAATAGTGCAACGCAATTAAAATACGCTGGGAATATTTTTTCACCGTAGGCTACTATATTGCCAAACATTTTTCTCTGATCCTGTAAATGAATATTAAATCTTTGCACCCCATTTTCTAGAGAAATCCTGTTTTAGTACACTTCAGAAATTGATATCAATTTCAATATTATTAAAATAACATTAATGAAATAACTTTATTAAAATACGCTGCAAATGGGTTTTTTTACATACCATTATATATTGAAATACTTTTGAGCTCCCTGTACGCACACTAAAAGTTCTACACTTAACATATTCGATAGTAACCATGTTCTTGTGCACCTTAAAAATGCATATAAATTTCATTACATTTAAAATTATGTAACACTATCAAAATACACCGAAAATGGTTTTTTCCTTATAACATAATGTAGAGTGTCTTTTGAGTGCTCCTGTGATTCAGCTATAATTGCTACCTGGTTCATGTTCAATGCCGCACATGCTATGGCAAATCCCAATAACATACATTATTTTCGTATGAATTCCTTTATATTTACTTGAGTTAAAACACGGGCAAACAGACGGCAGACCAAAGTCACTCGGCATCCGGCATACAGACAGTCTGAAGTCGTAAACATTTTTAGACCATGTTAGTAAGTGACAAAAAGGAGTAGTTTTCGTAAAACAAAACAAAACCAAAAAAAAACAGTGTAAGGAAAAATCTACTACAAAACTGTGTTTTAGGTGCCATTTTTGTATAGTTTGTACATATATGCTTTTCATACCATAAAACTTTATAGAAATTTATTATAAAAAAATATTTTTAAAAGTGACAACATACTTTTACTTTTTAAGAGCTAAAAGAACTGTGGAATTAAAATCTATTTACAAACCTGTTTCAAGTACACATCGATAACATTATGCGTAATTGAGATATTGTCTGAGGGAATATATTTTCTCGCAATTACTTTAAATCTTTAGATGTTAAGTATTTTTCATTGATCATTACGTCATTTCCGATATGGATAAATTTGCGTTTACATTTTCTAGTCATTTTCTAGTCATATTAATATTTTCTAGTCATTTAATATTTAACCTTTAAAAAAACTTATTTCATTTTAAAATTAAATATTTATACTATTAATGCTCAGACGATAAACTTAATTTTCTTTAAATAATAACTTTTGATATCATAATTCAATCTCATTTCATTGCAACATCAGAGCATATTTATTTTATTTTCCATATGTGACGTCACATTCGTCTCTTTTTAGCACTTACTCAAAATTAGATTGTGTTATTAAAAATGAATACTTGAAAACTTATGCTTTGTTTCAAGTATGGCATTGCATTGATATTTTTAAAACTCTTAATGGAAAGTATTCCTGTGACGTCACAATTAGTAAAATTTTGAACTTTATAGTCTCGAACCGAAAGAAAGAAAAAGGTTCTTTGTTAGAAGCAAAATTTAGCTCAGTTTTGCTTTGTCTAGCTCGCTGAGTTTTTGCAGTGATGAAGAATCTCGATAGTAGATTCGAAACAGCTGTTTGCTCCCTTTTCATACTTTATTTGTGCATTTATAATCGTTGGTTTTCTATCAATAAACATTTTTGCACAAAGGCTTTAGTTGCTATTTTAAAAAGGTTCATTTTTTTACGGTTTAATATCTGGAAAAACTGCTAATATATATTTATGGGTGATTCTCCAATAAGTGGGTAATTTCACTCATTGATTTAGTGAAAAACAAAAATTAATTTTAAAACAAAATTTTTTAGTAATTAGATACAGCATAGGTTACTGAGTAATATGCAACATTCGGGCATACACTTTAAGCACTATATATTTAAAAAAAATTATTTTATAAATTAATTTGGTAATCAGTGTCACTACTGTCCCCAAGATATATTTTTACTTTATAAATTAGGATTTTAATAAAATTTATTTGAAAAATATATGTATTTTATTAAAGTGTATCTTCTTTTACTAAAAAACTATAATGTTTAATAAATAATCTGTGATAAATCAGAATATTTTTTAAGTTTTAAGAATATGGGGACAGGAGTGACATTTACATGAACAGAAGTGACATACTTTCAAAACTTTTCGGTTTTGAACATTTTAACAATTATAAATTATTTAACAATTATTATTTTTTACTATTTTAAAATTTGAATAATTTTTTAGAAAACATAGGTGCAAACCTGATGTAATTTTTTCGTAATACGTGCGTTAATTTGACCCTGGTTTAATGAATTTCGAATCAGAAATTTTTCAAAGAAATGAAATTAAGTATGTTCTACTAACAATTTTGAAATTAAATAAATAAAAATTCATGAAATATATTTTCTGATTTGAAATGACGTTAACCTGGATCAAACTAATCCAGGTATTACGGAAGATTAGTTGAAAGTTGGCAGCTATGCAGAAAAAAATAACCAACAATAATATAATGAGTAAATAAGTGGATTTATTTAGACAAAAGTTTTAGTTAGAAAAAAGTGTTTAAATACGAGACATACTGCTTATTTTAAAATGTATATCAAATAATTTGTTAATATATTACAGTAACTGGTCAATGGGGAATATCAATAGCACACAAAATTTCCCCTTTTGGAAAATCCTGGACATCTGGTATATTTGGCGAATGGAATCGGTTGCCATTTCTTAAAATAAAGTTTATTTTCAGAATGCCATCATTTATTTCTTTAATTAATCCTGTTAAAAACAAATGTTGAAATAAGTAATAGTAAAAAATAAAATATGTTGATAAAAATTTAAAATAATAATTTAATTCTAAATAAAAATTTAAAACTCACCAGGAAACCAACTTTCGTTTTATACAACTGCAACCCAAGTTCGTCACAAATACGTTCACTTTGTGAACAAGGAGTTTATGCTTCATTATATTTATAATTATTGGGCAGTTCCTTAAAACAGGGAGATGAGTCTACAAATGATGGTTCTGAACTGTTATATTGACATTTTTCATGTGTATCACATGTAAAAGAGCTTAAAATAACGCAGTTCAGGTTTAATATTTTTAAGCATATTCCAAGTGAGCTGATGCAATTAAAATAGATTTGGAATATATGATATTATTATATTCTTTGGCTTAAAGTCATATATGGCATTAATATCTGCTTCGGAGATTCAGTCCTCAAATAAATAATTTGAAAGGGCAGAGAAGGGACAGGGACAAATTAAGACTGCTCTGTGTGCATTGTGAGTTAGGCTTAGTAAGACTGCAATATGATATTTTGTACTGAGCAAAAGCGTTTTATATCATGACAAAATAATAAATAAATGAAAACAATAACAAGGACAGCCTAAGTAGGGGGCAGTAGCAATTAATAAACATATTCTTAACTTTCTATTCATTTTCTAGCTTGTACCTATTGTAGAAGTCCTCAGATTTGTGCCATGTGTTTTGGGGGGCAATTAAGATGGCCACCTTTACTAAATGCACCAGCTCACAAAATTTTATCTGGCCACCAGATGGTCACTTTTGCAGTTTTATACAAGAGGACAGTAATGACATAAAAACTAGGGGACAACATTTCTCTGACTCAGAATAAATGTAAAACAATTTTTAATTTAAAATAAAAATACTTTATTATGTAATTTGGAGTATAAATTTTTATTTCGGGTGGTAAAATTGATAAAAATACTTTGTCATTACACTTAAAATTGTTCCAGAAGATCAATACATGAGGTGAGGGACAAGAGACAGAAGTGACAAATTGAAAATTTAAAATATTATTACAGAAACATTTACAGTTATTTTCTTGAAAATACTTTTTGAAACTGTAGAAATACATTACAAAATATATTTTATGCTAAAAAACTATATGAATGACAAAAAACAGCATGTAACCCTAAGAGGTGGAAATTACTTACTTATTGGACTATAACCCAACATTGTATTTCGTAATATACGTCTTCTTTTGGAAGGGCAATCACTGTTTTCTATATTGTACAGAAGAGTAAACATAGTAAAAAAAAAAAAAAAAAAAAAAAAAAAAAAAAACACATCTCTAAGAACGATATTTAAAATAAACGTTAATCATATAAAAGTAGATTTTTGAAACCAAAGTTTATGAATAAAATTAAGATAATGTATTTTTCATTGCCATTTCTTTTATTCCAGTCGCAATCATATAGCAATGAACTTGAAAAAACCTTGATAACTATGAAAGAAAATAATCCTATTGTTTTTTTCCAGCCAAAATCTTCCAAATCTTTCATAATCGGGTAAACAGCAAATTTTGAAACCTAACATTAAAAACATTTGCAATTATATGGTTACAAATGTGCCAGAGTTCGGTATAAAACAATCTTAATTATGTTCCATATTCGCTATTCTATTAAATAAAGTCAAAATGCTTTTGATTGAATCTTAAAATTTTCACCAAAATGCTTTTTCAGAATGATGTATAAACAAGTAAGAAAAATCATGTGTTAAGCATAGATTATGAAGCACTTTCCAACGCTTCATGAAATATTTAACAAAACTTCGTTATTTAGGTAAATAAGGATATAAATCCAAATGTAGCCAAATATGTATTCCAGTACTATTAAACGGCGCTGTATTCAATCTGACAGCTAATATACATACACTAGTCACCTATGGCGACCAGTTTGGTCTCCATTAAAAGTATTCTACGCATTACATCATGTTATTTTTACACTTAATTTAATTTGCTTCTTCAATCATTATCCAAATCGGAAGATTCCAACCAGAGAAATTAAGAACTGTTTGCAATTATGGTAGCATTGCATAATTCATAATTTCAAAATTTAATAATGAAAAAGCATGCTTTTTTTCATTAATTTCGTTTCTGAGTTCATAAATATGACAATAAAGAAACGTGAATTCAAACTGTACTCTCTTAAAAAGTCAGCCACAAAATAGCTCAAGTTGAGCTGAAATCCACACATCTCAATGTTGAAAGGCATCTTCTCAAAAAAGAGTTGAAATAACTCGAGTTTTAACCAATTATAATGAAGTTGAGCTATTTAAATAACCAATTTAGATCAAGAAGATTTAATCATTTGAAAAACAACACTTTTATGATTGAACAAATTACAGCTCTTTCATGAGAAGCCAAATCAGTGCTTTCGTTTTAAGAGTGTAAACTGTTAGACAATTGCTTCTTTTTGTACTAAAATCTACCGCCAGATGGCAGCACCAGACATTATTCTGTTTTCACTGGAAGAGAACTTTAGAACAGTTAGTTGATGTAGTGACTGAGCTGGGTTAGGCAGCAAAATGCTGTCAAGGATTAACAATCCATTATCATACATTATGATTCCAAAGGAATAATTACTGTTCATCAAGAACTGCTTCAAACTGAAGCTAATATATGTTTCAAAGTTATTTTTTTGTGTTCTGTAAATATTGTGAAGACTGTGCATCTGTTCTTTTGTGTTGTGAAGTGTTTCCAAGTATTTGTTCATCATTATTCTACTTTATTTCTTCAAATAAATGTGTGTCAACTAAAAGGTAAAGCTTTTAACTCTTTTTTTATTATTGAGGAACTCACTTATTCACGCCTTATGGAATAACATTCCAACATTGTTGATTATGAGACTGAGAAATGAGTCTCAAAATTTAAATATAATAATATCAAAACAGAAAATATAATATTTAAATTCAAAAGAAATAATTATTTTCTGAATATTATATTTTTTTAAAGGGATTGATAGAAAAGAAAATTCAAAGAATTGTTCTTGTTTTGAAACCAAAACTATTATTTGTTGATATGAAAAGAAATTATTTTGCTTGTTTTTTATTGAAATTTATTATTTATTAGTTGAAAATACAAATATATGTTTTAAACAAAGAATTTTGAATATTTAAGAAAAAAATTTCTGAAACCAGAAGTAACTTTTAAAATTGTTCTCAAGAATTCTATTATGTTCTTATTTCATCATTAGCATTATATATGAGTTTATAATATTTTATTGTTGTAAATTAATAAGATAAACATTCTTTTATTTTCTGTGAAATAAGCAAATATTATTATATAACAATGTCTAGTCTTAAAGAATCTCATTATATTGATAAGTTAACTGATGATAATTATTCAGTATGGAAGTTTAAAATTGAACAATTGTTAATCAAAGAAGGTTTATATGATGTTGTATTTGAACCTAAAAAAGAAAATGATGACAATTGGGTGAAAAATGATAGAAATGCTAGAGCATTAATTTGTTTAAATATCTCAGATTCTCAAATTGTTCATGTTAGACATGCTAAAAGTGCTAAAGAAACATATGATCAATTGAAATCTGTTCATGAAAGGGTAAATCTTACAAATAAACTTTATCTTCTTAGGAAGTTGTATTCCATTAAATATAATGAAAGTATTAAAATGCAGGAACATATAAACTCTGTCTTAGAATTGGCAGAAAAATTAAGAAGTATAGGTGAAGTAATACAAGATGATAATTTAATAGCTATTTTGCTTTGTTCTTTACCAAATTCTTATAGTACCTTTATAACTGCTATTGAAAGCAAATATGACACAGATTTATCATTAAAATATGTTCAAAACAAGTTAATTGATGAATATCTTAGAACAGTTGAAACTAAACAAATTTCAACAAAATTTGAATCTATTGCTTTAAAGGGTAATAGGGATAAACCAAAACACTTGAATAAACAAAAGTTTTGTTCTCATTGTAAAATAACCAATCACAACCGTGAAGATTGTTTTCACTTAAAGAATAACAACAATAACAAAACAAAACCAAATTTTACTCAAGATAGATCACGTCAACAGTTTAAAAAACAAAATAATTTCTCTGCTTCTACTGCTAGTCAAAATGAAAATCCACCAAATTCTCAAAACTATCATGAATTAATGAAAGAATCAAATTCTTCAGGTTTTGTTATGAAATCTCAACAAAATGGAAATCAAAACAAAAAGTTAACTTTTGTTATTGATTCAGGCGCGTCTGTTCATTTAGCTAATTCTTTAGAATTGTTCTCAGAATTAAAGAATTCAAGTAAAGATACAATTACAATTGCTAATGGAACTAAATTAACTGCAAAAGGAAAGGGTAAATGTACTTTTAATATTGAAACAGTTAATGGTCAAACAAATAAAGTTACACTAGATCATGTGCTTTATGTTCCCGAGTTAGACAGTAATTTGTTGTCTGTACAGTCTTGCACTGAGAAAGGTTTTGTTGTAACATTTAAAGATGATATGTGTTTAATTAAAAAGGGTAACATATTAGTTGCAGATGCAAAAGCTGATGAGGGATTATACAGATTAAAAATAAAACCCACAAATGAAAAAGTATACAGCGCTTCAGAAATATTACCTGTATGTTCTAATGTCAATTGCATTCTAAAATGGCACCAAAGACTGGGTCATAGAAATTTGGAATCCATCAAGAAAATTCAAAAGAATGATTTAGCTTTAGGTATTACTCTGAATAATTGTTCTCATAATACTGAATGTTCAAGTTGTATAAAAGCTAAGCTAACAGAAAAATCATTTCCAAAAGAAACGCAATACAGAAGTAGAAAACCACTTGATCTGATATATAGTGACGTTTGCGGTCCTGCTGAAACAAATAGTATGGGATCAAAAAGATATTTCGTTACATTTATCCATGATTATTCTCGTTATACATAGGTATATTTTATTTCCTCTAAAGGTGAAGTATTTGATAAATTAAAGGAGTATGTTGCATCAACAACAAACAAATTTAGATTGAACATTAAATCCTTGCGTACTGACAATGGAGCAGAATATTGCAACGAATATGTTAGTAACTACCTAAAGAACTTAGGAATACATCATGAAACAACAACGCCATATTCGCCGTCTCAAAATGGAGTCGCAGAAAGAAAGAATCGCTCGCTAATTGAAATGTGTAAAGCCATGCTTATAAATGCCAAATTACCAAAAACATTCTGGGCAGAAGCCGTAGCCACAGCAGCTTATTTGCAAAATCGATTACCCACAAAATCAACTGAAAAGACACCATATGAACTGTGGAATGGGCATAAGCCGAATTTGAGTCACCTTAAAGTATTTGGATGCAAAGCATATGTGTATGTTCATAAACAGAAGAGGCAAAGATTTGATGAAAAAGCCACTGAAGGAATCTTTATTGGTTATGATTTAAGAAGCAAGGGATATCGAATTTATACAGGTGGAAGAAAAATTGTGATAAGCAGAACAGTAAAGTTTTTTGAAAATATGAACGGTGAAAACTTTTTCCCAGAAAATTCTGAAGAGCAAACTTCTGATTTAATTCATTTCAATTTTTCAGAAGAAAATCTTGAAAATGATTGTGAATCTATTCCAATAGAAAATGCTGCAGAAGAAATAGAAACTGATGAAAAATCAGTAGATAGCCCAACAACAGAAGAAAGTGAAGCTAATTCACAGAGAAGAATTTCTAGCAGAGAGACAAAAGGAATTCCACCCGAAAGGTTTTCTTACAAAACTGAAGACTGTTGTTCCAAAAATCAAGATCCCGAAACTTTTAAAGATGTTCTAAAATTACCTGTAAAAGATCAACAGAAATGGTTTCAAGCTATGAAAGAAGAATTTAACTCTTTAAAAGAAAATGAAGTATTTGAGCTTGTTACTTTACCAAAAGGTAAGCGCGCAATTGGCTGTAAATGGGTTTATAAAACAAAATGCGATGAAAATGGAGAAGAAATAAAATGCAAAGCACGACTAGTTGCCAAGGGTTTAACTTAACAACTAGGCACTGATTATGATGAAACCTTCTCTCCTGTCGTCAAACATACAACTATTAGAGCTTTTCTGACCTGTGCAGCTTATCGTAAAGCCAAAGTTTTCCAAGTAGATGTTAAAACAGCCTTTCTACATGGTAAATTAGACAATGAAGAATTATACATGCTTCAACCAGAAGGCTTTCAAGATAAAGAAAATAAAGACAAAGTCTATAAATTAAAAAAGGCCATATATGGTCTCAAGCAAGCCGCCAAGTGCTGGAATGAAGAAATAGAAAATACTCTAAAGGCATATGGATTTAAACAAAGTGAAGCAGATCCATGTTTGTTTACAAAAGAGAAATCAAAGAAGACAATTCATCTCATACTATATGTAGATGATATGTTGATAAGCTCAGAAGATGAAGATGAAGTCAATGAAGTAATAAACTATTTAAAGAAATCTTATCCCATAACATCATTAAGAGAAGCAAAATACTTCTTAGGTATAAAAATTCACAGAAAAGAAGATGGAAGTTATCTTCTGTCACAAACAAATAAAATAAATCAATTAGTTAAAGATTTTCAGCTTGAAGAAGCCAAACCAACTTATACCCCAATGGAAACGAACTATTATAGTTTAGACAAAGAAGAAAATCTTTTATCATCAAATGATAACTATAGACAAGCTATTGGAAGTCTTTTATATATTTCTTCATGCACAAGACCAGACATTACAGCTCCTACGCACATACTAAGTCGAAGATGCAATAATCCAAGACAAAAGGACTGGAATGCTGTTAAGAGGGTAATAAGGTACCTAAAAACCACAAAAGATCTTGCACTTCATATTTCTTCAAAAGATTATCCTAATATAGTTGCATACTCAGATGCTGACTGGGGTCAAGATATTACAGATAGAAAATCTACCTCAGGAAATGTAATCTTCTTAGGCAATAGCTGCATTTCTTGGTTCTCGAGAAAACAAACATGTGTCACATTATCGTCAGCCGAGTCGGAATATGTGGCACTGTCACAAGGAACTCAAGAAGTGTTGTGGATTTTAAAACTATGTAAAGATCTCAAATTACAACAACATTACCCAATTAAAATTTTTGAAGATAATCATTCAACAATTAAATTGGTTGAAAGTGAAAAGTTCAAGTCGCGAACTAAACACATCGATACAAATTATCACTACATACGAGATTTGAAAATGAAAAATGTAATAGATGTCAAATATCTGTCAACAAATGAAGTGATAGCAGACATAATGACAAAGCCATTGCCAAAGGTCAAATTTGAACATTTCAGAAACCTTATCCATCTGGTGTCAGATTCTATCACAAAACGGGAGAGATGTTAGACAATTGCTTCTTTTTGTACTAAAATCTACCGCCAGATGGCAGCACCAGACATTATTCTGTTTTCACTGGAAGAGAACTTTAGAACAGTTAGTTGATGTAGTGACTGAGCTGGGTTAGGCAGCAAAATGCTGTCAAGGATTAACAATCCATTATCATACATTATGATTCTAAAGGAATAATTACTGTTCATCAAGAACTGCTTCAAACTGAAGCTAATATATGTTTCAAAGTTATTTTTTTTTTGTTGTGTTCTGTAAATATTGTGAAGACTGTGCATCTGTTCTTTTGTGTTGTGAAGTGTTTCCAAGTATTTGTTCATCATTATTCTACTTTATTTCTTCAAATAACTGTGTGTCAACTAAAAGGTAAAGCTTTTAACTCTTTTTTATTATTGAGGAACTCACTTATTCACGCCTTATGGAATAACATTCCAACATAAACAACGCCGAAATTTTACCCAGTATGATGCCTTAAGACATAACAAAACTGTCACGTCATTATCTACAATGATGTCATAAGAATATTCTCCATTTATTGTTGAAAAAGTTGCTTTACAAACCTCCATGGTTATTTTCCCCGTTCGTGATTGAATGACTCTTTTACGGCTTATTTACTTTTTTGGAATGCGATATTAAACTATGAATGTCAATTTAAATTCAATGGGTGTTATCTCAAAATATACATCCTTTTTTAAAAGTGTAAATTAGAAACAATGCTTTTATGTTGCAGTAAATTATTTTGGTTTAGGTTATTATTAATACTATTAATTATTTATTTATGTAATTGTGCATATGAAAAAGTAATAAAGTTGCGAGAAAAGATTTTGTAAAATTTCTTTTCTTGCCAAGCACTCACTTTCTTTTGCCAATTACTTGTGCTGGAAAAATACATTTAGTATACTATTTTAAATGAGATGAATGAATCTGATATACATATTTTTTAATTTGTGTTATAAATAAAAATTTTAAGTTTCAAATGAAACTGGCATATGGCATAAAATTTGGCAAACCTGCACTCGGCTAGCATAAAAGTGCCAAAATGGCAATCATGCATATAAAAATGTAAAGTGGGGAGACCTGGAAGCGTTGATGACATTGAGCTTTTAAAATATAGATTATCGACTTACCACCTGCGTTGGCTAACATG
This sequence comes from Maratus speculifer, assembly GCA_964019185.1. Taxonomy (NCBI): domain Eukaryota; kingdom Metazoa; phylum Arthropoda; class Arachnida; order Araneae; family Salticidae; genus Maratus; species Maratus speculifer. Next base: position 257,089,823 of record OZ025290.1, read on the forward strand.
AAATTTGCTGCATAGCATATAAAGAGTGAAGTGGGTAAGCCCGGAAGTGTTGATGAGAGTCACATGACTTAGGCTTTTATTATATAGAGTATGATTATAATGGGAAAATTTAGTTTAGCAAAAAAATGCCTAGTAGCTTGAAATTTCTCTTTCAGCAATTTATACTAATAGATGGATACATACTTGAATACTTTGTTCAGCCTTGTAGTTTGCCTGGTATTTTTATTTTACATCAGTGTTAAGCTAAAATTTATTTTAAAACATTCTTAAAACAATTGAAATCACTTTCTGATAGATTATCGTTCATAGGCTCCATGTACCCAATTCTTTGCGTGTTCCCTGTATATCATTTTATCTAAATTCTGCAAACATTTCTTAGTAAATTTAATGCAATTCAGCGTAAAAATTTATAATTTATTTAAGAATCACCTTTTTAATAATTTATGCTCATATTCAGTAACGTTGGCGAGATCTTTTGGGTAGCCCTGTATATTAACTATAGCATTTATACGCACCATATAATATGCATAAATTTAGTGAAACTTATACGTGCATATCATACTTAAAATGCATTTTATCCATACCTCAGCCATCATCGAATACATATACAGTACTTTCGAAATAAATGCACTATTTGAAATCTTTTGTGTGTCCCTGTAAATGCTATGTACTTTATATTAAGGAAGGGAGTGTGGTATAATTTATACTAACAAGGGCACCACCAAACATGGTGCACACAGATTTTGATGATTTCAAAGTATGTTGTAGGGGTCATACCACTAATTATTCAGCTGAAAGGATTCTTTCAAATGGGCCTTAGTTTTTGAGAAATTGGGGGTCAAAGTTTAGCGTATATTTCAAATACTTATTAGTACGAGCGCCGCATGTGAATTCGTGGCGTCGTGGTAACGTGGGAGCCTGCAAGTCGAAAGGTTGCGGGTTCGAATCAGTCCTCGGCCTTTTACTTTTTTTTTTTTTTTTTTTTTTTTTTTTTTTACACTTCGCAAATTATAAGCAGAATTGAAAATTCTACAGCGTTGAACCTTTTGATATTTTCTGAAGAGGACAGTTTACTTTGTCAGCATATTATTATTATTATTATTTCAAAATATGGTGAACTGACTGCATTTCAGGGTTCAACTAAAAGAACATTTTGCAACAAATAAATAAATAAAAATTTGTATTTAATTAAAATTTTGAAAAAGTATAAGAAAATTTCAATATTTTAAAATCTTCACTATTTTAAATATTAATATTTTTAGATTAATGAGTCACTTTTTTTCTTTTCAAATGTGTATTACACAATATTGTGCTTGGATTTTTAGATAATTTAATACTGCATTTAATATAATTTATATTACTAAAATACTTAATTCGTGATAAATATGTTTAAAAATATATTAATAGTTAAAAAAAAAAAAAAGGCTTAATCATTATTTGTAAAAGTGGAAAAATAAGACCAATAAAAAGAAATCTTCATTTATTCTGATAATTACGGAGGAAAGCAGACGATTAAAAAAAGTATTTTTATATGTATTATAAATTTTATTTCATTAAACAGACGATTTTCGTACTTCAGTTGAATTACGGAAAGAGTGTTTTGATTTCTTATAAAAATAGATGTAATCTGTCATTTTTTATTTCTGCAAACGATAACTTATGTTCATGTTGAACTTTGGAGATACTTGAATAACTGGTAACAACTTGCATTTTAACATTACTTCATTAATATTTTATTATTTTTTCGAAAATACGCATTCCTTGAATAATCTAATCCTAAAGACGTTTAAAAAATTGCACCCGAAAATTATTTTGTATTATTTATACATATACAAAAAAAAGGCAAGTTTTCATTTAGAATGCTATAAAATAAAAAAGCGATAAAAAAAATCATTATTTCAGGATTGTGCTTAAAATAAAAAACGCGAGTAATAATTAATGAAAAAAGTTCTAGGCGTAAACTAGTTTTGTAGTTTTGTCAATAGAAATATTCGTTTAAAAATTGCAGAAAAAAATAAATTTTCATGAAAAAATTTAAAAATGTAAATGTAATTTATTAAGAAAATATCAAAAGCTGTAGCAATTTTGTAATAAAAATACTTAAAATTTGTAACGTGTAAAAATGCAAAAATAAATAAATAAAAGCCGATGACTGATTCTAACCCGCAATCTTTCGACTTGTAGGATCGTACGATACCACGACGCCGCGGATTCACATGCGGCGTTCGTACTAATAAGTATTTGAAATTTACGCTGAACTTTGACCCTCAATTTCTCAAAAACCAAGGCCCATTTGAAAGAATCCTTTCAGCTGAATAATTAGTGGTATGACCCCTACAACATACTTAGAAATCATCAAAATCTGTGTGCACCATGTTTGGTGGTGCCCTTGTACGTCTCATTGACATACATCAATTTTATTGTACATGAAACAGTTTAATATATTTAAAATATGTCGCACACAATTGCCCCCTTTACCATTACCTAATGGAATTATTTTGTGTGGCCCGGTAAATGAATAACAGCTACATTTTCACCTCATATTTTATAGAATGCATATTTTAATGCACCTCGTAAAAGCATATAAATTTTAATATGTTTGACAGGGTATAACATCTTTAAAATTCCTTTGAAAAAATTTTTCCCCATAGGCCGTAATGTAATGGGAAACTTTTGACTCTCCCTGTAGATAAACTAATCGTATGGTAGAAACTTCATTTTCAATAGGGTTCGTTCTAGAGTAAACATCAATAGCGTACTAAAATTTCATGGCAATCCGAGTATATTTACGGGAGTTAGAACGCGGACAGAGGGACAGACAAACTGAATTCATAAACACTTTTCAACTTTGTTGGAAAGTGCTAATAAAAATTGATTATACAAAACAAAACATAGCATTTTTCTGATGCACCGAAATTTATTTTATTATTATTTTTTTTAATTTGTATAACGAGAATAGTAACTCTGACAAATAAATAAGCCTTTTTATTTTCAAGATTACATTATTTTTCTGTCTGTTGCTTAAGTAAACATAAACTCGCTATTTTTTATAGCCGTATGTCCCAAGAAATTGATTTATAGAGTAAAAATTTTATTTGAATTTTACATACTTTTGCCTTGGCTTGGCTAAAGTGATAAAAATAAACAAACATTTTCGATTGGTTACTATTGGAATTTCGAAGATATTTATTTTTAAGTATTATCATTCTAAGTATTTTTATTTAAGAATAGTAAAATAATTGAAGATGAAAAACATAAAATACTAAGTTTTTTTCAATCTGTTTGATTTGTAATGAAAAAAACATAAATTTATAAAGAGCTAAGTACAAATTTTATGTAATCTTCTACAATTGGGTTCACTGTCTGTAGCCTTTTTTACATAATTCAACATTACAGTAAACATGCTAATTAATCAGTAACCAGATTACAGAAAATTAGTCCATTAACTTTCAAAAACCTTCAAAAAATTTAAAAAAGAGAACATATAAAGAAAAAACTGAAATAGGATTGACGAATTAAAAAAATCATTGAAAATTTACTTCAGTAAGCAATTTTTATTTTAAAATGTTTTCTTTCATGATATTAATAACGTGTAATTCCATAAATCTTCTTAAGAATAATCTTAAGAACTTAACATTTGATCTGTAGTCAATTCTAAAAGGGAAACTGCCCTTATGTGTTAAAAAAAGTTAATTTTTCTAATCTGCTTTCGAAGTTGAAAAAGAACTCAAGTTTGGGCAAAACAAATCAGCACGTTACCGTAGTAAAGTAGGCCCTTTAATCTATTTTATAAGTTATTTAATAATCTGTTTATCTTCCTCTAAAATCTCCTTGGAATGTCTCCCCACTTTCCAGCTGAATTTTGAGGTAATTTCGGTAATTTCGAATTCTTTGACGATTAATCGATTCATTAATTTTAAAAATTATATTAAATTATTATTATTGAAAATCAAACTTTGTAACGGAAAGTTACTGTTTCTTCAAACGGAGTTTTCCTTTCTTGTATTTCCCACAACGGAAAATCTACTAACGGAACGGTAAAACTTCGGCTACTTTGCTGCCAGTAGTTTCATAAGGAATTTACAGATTTATTTTTAACAGTGTATGGAATATATCTCTCTTGTTGACAATTTTCCGACATAGGCACAACCAATTAACCAACCATAGTAAATTAGATGAAAATTATTTTAAGTGTCTGAAGTTAAATTAGATTACTATTTTGGAGGACGGACAGTCATTTATACTGAAACTTAATTATTAACCCTACTTTTACAATTGCTATTTATTAAGTTTACATTTAGATATAAAAAATTGCTCCAAAAATGCTGTCTTACACTTGACAAATGCGCTATAATGTGAACATGGCTTCGGTTGATGTCAGGTTTACACCTTTTTGGATTAAACTAAAATTGTTTGGTGAGAAAAATAAATTTAAAATCATATATAAACAGACATTTCACTCATAAGTATAGTCATATTATATTTGCTAGATTTCTCTGTATGGCTTATATAAAAAAAGAAATTTTTACAAAAACTGGTTGGATGTGCCAATCTCAAAACTATCTTCTATCTCATACGTACATTTTAATATTTAAAAAAATAGTTACTAATGTTAATGCTTTAATAATTTTAATTCAATACTATACTAACTTTGAATTTCATCTTAAATTCTTGCTTAAGTCAATTAATCGGAATAAAAACAAGTTTCCGTCTCTGCATGATCCGATGAACAATAGAATGATAGGCAGATTTGTTTTTCAAATCTAGGGAGGCCCTATTTGCCATACTAAAAAAATAATCATACACAAAAATTTTAGTTTCAGTTCTAGGCCTAGCCTCATACACTTTTAGGTGGTAAAATATTGAAAATGGCACAAAATCTGCTATTGCAGCGCCCTCTTCTGGCGGATTTGTTTCAAATTCAGGGAGGAAAAACTAGCCATAGCCATATGTTGCACAAAAAAATTCGTTCAGTTTGATGCATAACTTCATAAACTTTTGGTCGGTACACTATTGAAAATTGCATTAAGATCGCGATTGCGGTGCCCCCTTCAGCCGGAATATTCCAAAATTGAAGGAGGCCTTGCTTTCTACAGCCAAAAACATTCACAAAACTTTTGTTTCAACTCTGCGCATATCTTCATACACTTTTTGGTGGTAGAATGGAGACATATGGACACACAGACACACGGATACACAGACACACTGACAGACGGAAAGTCAGATATTTTGTAAGAATATATTTTTTGGAATCTCTCATACCTAAAGCGTGTAGATCGGTCGAAAATCGGAAGTCGAAAAAAATTTCGATTACAATACTTTCTTCTATTAAAGATAGAAGAAAGTAAAAATAAAAATAAAAGCAAAATTGATAATCACAATACTTTAAAGCTCATATTCAAAACATTTTGAAAAAGGAAATTCTAATAAAAATACTCATATGTGGTGAAGATCACCGTTCCGGGTGACTTACCGAAAGAAAAGATCGCACACAAAAAACTCCAAAAGTCTAACTTAGAAATTAAAACACTTCATTTATTAACGAGAGAGTTAAGAAGAGCAAGTCCCCCGCATAGGGGGAATTATCTGAGCTCGAGCAAGCTACATGTTTGCAGATCGGTGATTACCAATGAAGTGACCATGTACAGTCATATCATTTATCGCCAATAAGGTGGAAGAAGTTTTTCATAAAAGATTTTGGCGACAGAAATTTTGTACACCACGCACTCCGGATGAGATAAGGCTTTTGCGGTTAGCAACCCAGAAATTTTCTCACTCTAGCGAATATATTTTAGGGTTGTAGAAATACTTTAAGCCTGGAAACAAGACAGTGATAAGCAACCCATTACATACATTGCACTTTTCTGACAAAAATTACGTTACCCAGATGAGCATAGAATAGATAAAAAGAAGGAGTCAGCAGGAACGAAAAAGAGTAAACTATTTCTAACTCTAGACATTAATTGTGAGGTTGAAAAACAGGGAGTGTAAGGCAGATGTTAATAGAATGTAACGGATAAAAGATTATGAAGAACCAAGCCCACAGTATTTTCTTTCTTTTGTTAATAAATGCTGTTTCTGATAAACTTCAGATGTTTTTGTAGAATCAACAGTGATTCGTGAGAAAGGAAATTCTGTTATTATTTTCTACAGGGAGCCCCAAAAGTTAATAAGTTTTAACTTCTATTAATGTGAGTAGGAAAGATAAAAATTAACTATTAAATGTAGAATTAATTTAAACTAATGGGTTTATTAGTGAAAAGGGAAGTTAAAACAAATCTAAGAGTATATTAAGGGGAATTAATTACTGATTTTATGAAAGGGAAAAGATATGTAGTGATATCTTCGCCACATCATATATGTAAAAAAAGATCAGTCAACTGTATTGGCAGAATCCCATTAGAAATCTGCAAAAATGAAAAAAAAAATCGAGGAATTGGCGTGAATGGATAGATGCTTTACGCTGTTTCGTTAATCAATGTAGTATTTCCTGGTGAAGTGAAAGAAATTGAAAGCATTTAAAATTTACTTGTTAAATAAATATGTAAGTGTTAATACTTAAGTGATTTAAACTTAAACGATGGACTAATTTATTATTTTTCTGCAAACTTTTATAATAATGTACAAATTGCGTGTTGCTGTAGTTTTTTAGCTCGCAGGCTATCATAGCCTGATGGGGTATGCCCCTCCCCTTTATTGATATGAATGGGTTTTTCATGCAGAAATATTAGTTTTTTTTTTCAAAATTTACACATAGGATCATTCTGATGAAGCGCTTCCGTGATTGGTATTAGGTGTTCATTGGATAAATATAAACAGGGGAAATGGGGGTTCTAAGGCCCCTCCCCTTAATTTATATAAATGGGTTTTTCATGCAGAATTGTCAGATTTCATTCAAATCTCTGAATAGTTTTGAAAGTTTAATGGTTAAGTATATAAAAGAGAAGGATAACTCTTCTTAAATTATATAAATGGGTTTTTATTGAGAATTTTCCGATTTGCTCTAAAATTTGGATACGGATTTTTTATATGATAAAGCATGTCCCTGATCAGTTTAGAGGGTAAGTATAAAAAGGGAAAAGAGGACAGTTGATCCCCCCTCCTTAATATTTTTTAGAACGGAATTAACCCTTGAAAATATAAGACTATAATGTACAATTAGTATGCGTAGCCTGTGAGCTACATGCCATCAGTTTAACTGGGCAATATTCTTTTTTATTAAATTTATATGGTGTCTTAGACGACGTACGTTTTAAGTGTATTTTACATAAGAATGTTACACTATATGGCCATTTGTTATTGGACACTTGCGATTTTAGACATTTTACTAAATATCTAGAAAAACACATGAGGAATCATCTCGAAACTCTTGGTGTATAAATATAATAGTATACGTCATACATCTCCGTGAAGATTTTTTACCGAAACTCCATAGGGGGCCGTCAACAAATTAAAAAACAATAAATATCTTTTGAATAACCCTGTCAAAACTAATGTAGCAAAAGCGCTCAAACTCTAGATTATGATTGACTGCCTTATTGTTATACACTGTGTTCATTTTTATGCAAATAGCATGTATACTCGCACAGTAATTAAGGTTTTTATAAAAATGGTCCCAAATATTTCCAAGTTTTTCCTTTATAATTTTCAGAGTTCTTAATATAATATAACATTTTTTTTCATAAAATATGACAAACAACATTGCACATAGTACCCTGTAATCAGAACTAAAAAATAATAAAAATTGTGTGAAAAATGAGTAGGTTTACTAAATAATATTTGACTGCGCATGCGTCAAAAATATCAAAATTTCATTTGCATATTATGCTAGCTAAATGTATTGAGCAACTTTTGCAAAAGTCTCAAAATCATAGCTTGAAAATTCTGAAAGTAATCGTCTATAGAAAAAGGACAAAATCCGTTGTTTCCAAAATGAAGCAAAAAAAGAGGGATTTTATCCAAATGTAGTAGTACATCCCATATTGTGTATTCTATATTGACACTAATCAATGAATATATGGATACAACCCCTCTTGTTTTTGCTTCAGTTTGAGAGTAACGGATTTTCAACTTATTCAATTGACGATTATTTTCAGAATTTTCAAGTTATGATTTTGTAACTTTTACAAAAGTTGCTCTATACATTTAGCTAACATAACATGCAAATGAAATTTTGATATCGTTGACGCATGCGCAGTGAAAAATTATTTAGTAAACCAACTTATTTTGTATACAATTTTCATTATTTTTTAATTCTGATTACAGGGTACTGTGTGCAATGTTGTTTGTCATATTTTCTGAAAAAAATATTATTTTATATTAAGAACTCTGAAAATTATAAGGAAAAAACTTGGGAAAATTTGGGACCATTTTTATAAAAACCTTAATTACTCTGCGAGTATGCGTGCTATTTGCATAAAAATGAACAAGGCTTATTACAATAAGGCATTCAATCATAATCTAGAGTTTGAGCGCTTTTGCTACATTAGTTTTGACAGGGTTATTCAAAAGATATTCATTGTTTTTTTAATTTGTTGACGGTCCCCTATGGAGTTTCGGTAAAAAATCTTCACGGAGATGTATGACTTATACTATTATATTTATACACTAAGAGTTTCGAGATGATTCTTCATGTATTTTTCTAGATATTTAACAAAATGTCTAAAATCGCAAGTGTCCAATAATCAATGGCCATATAATGTATTATTAAAATTTTCAATATCACATCGTTGCTTCTATAGCAACAATACGTTTTTCTTGTTGTATCTGTCAAATCTATATAATAAAGGCCAAACGTATCTGTGCGTAACGCATACGTCATTTTACGAATGGCAACACTTTCCGATGACATTTCACTTTTGCAGTTTTCGCTACTGCAAATTTTTAAACTTATAGACATCGTACACTTTTAATCCTTGTACCGTTGAATAGGAAAAAAATGTACTTTTAAATGCAGTTTGTTTCCAAGCTGTATCTCAATTTGTTTTCAAGTTATTAATTTTTTTGTAGTTTTTAATTCAGATTTTTTAATCGTGGCAATTGAAGTACTCCATTTCTGTAGAAAATAAAGGGGAAAAATGAAAAAAAAATTATACTGCATCTTTTTGTTGCCATTTTATCATAAAAACAGAACAAAAAATGGAATTAAATAAATTAAAAATATTATCTCTTATAATAACCCGTAAATTTTTGTTTTATTCTTACTTATAAAAAATTTTAAACTTTTGACCATTGTACATTTTCAATTTTTACACCGTCTAATTGAAAAAAAAATATACTTTCAGATGCAATTTTTTTAAAGCTGTATCTTAATGGCCTGATTTACTATGGTTTTTAAAATAATCTTCAAATATGAATATTTTTAATTTATTTCCATCGCGTGCGAAAAATACTACGAAAAAATACTAAACAAATTGCACTTAATAGTTCAACATTGGTCTCCGACTTATCTTCCATGGCGAATTCATAATTCTATCTACAAGTAAATAAAAGGATTATAATGTAATAAAATTACAAATTCAACCTATAAGGTTTTCTGCTGCCGAATTGGAAAAATATATATATATTTTTTTTTAATATAATTTTTTTAAAACTGTATCTCATTTCGCTAATTAGAAAATTTAAGTTTTTTAATTAAACAGAAAATACATTAAAAAGCTATAACCAAAATAAAAAGAAAAATAGGGGGGGGAGGATTAGCTTTTTTTCTTGAAATAAATGAAGAAATAAAAACATGGATTTTGGAAGAGTTAAAAATAAATGACGAAAAGTGTTAATCAGATATTTTGGTAAAATAATTTTGGGTACTACTCTGTTATCCCGTCGACCGATGTCGCCAAATTATACAAATCGCCAAACTAATAGCCAAATTATGCATATTGACGTAATTTTTATTTTAAATAATAAAAAAACAAATAAGTAGTAGGATATTAATAAAAATACAAATAAAAAATCGAAATAAAAATAACTTAATAACGTTTTAAACACGTGTATCGTATTTAATGTCATTGAATAGACATTCACGATCATCCATTATTGACATTTAATCTTATAATTTGGCGATAGTATTTTGGTCGACGGGATAACAGAGTAGTACCTAATTTTGTTTACTATTAAATTTTCTGCCTTATATTCGTACTCTGTTCTTTAACCTTTCTGTTGTTTCTATAGTTACAAATTCTGTATACTGTTTCGTGCTCCTATGAATTTATCATAAACTCGGGATTAAAGTATAATGAAACATACATAATACAAATATCGTTTTCTAACAAGACTGTAAATGAGATGATTTTGTTCATTTTTTCTCCTGTCTGTTGTTAATTCTGAGCAGTTTATTTAACCAGCTTAAAAGAGAGTCTTCTAGAAGTGAGTATTACAAATTAAAACAAGTAAGACAAATCATGCGTTAAGCATAGATTATGAAACACTTTCCAACACTTCCTGAAATCTTTAACAAAACTTCATTGTTTAGGGAAAGAAGGTTACTGAATATAGCCAAAAATGTTTTCCAATACTTTTGAACAACCCTGTATTTGACATGCCGGTTGCTAGATATACTATATAATGAGGAAATTTAGTTTAGCACGATAATGCCTTGCAGATTTAAATTTCTCTTTCAGCAATTTATACTAAGAGATGGAAACATACATGAATACTTTTATTCGGCCCTGTAGTTTGCCAAGTAACTGTATTATACGCCAGTATTTAGTTAAAAATTATTTTAA
>OZ025290.1:257100646-257125646 GCA_964019185.1 Maratus speculifer
TGTTTACAGAAAGTTTTCTCTGTGAAGCACTGTTATTCAGTGAATCATTTTCACTTTTCGTCAGCTTTCTGGTGTATATATTACCAGTAAATTTCCTTTTTTTCGGTCGTATCCCAGAAGCTCTTTTAGGTGTGTTTTCGCTAAGAACTTCACTCATTGTAGCAGAAGATTATTAACGAAATAAATAAAATTAATTTAAAGCTAAAATAAAACTTATTCGCAAACAAATCACTATAAAAAATCAGAAATTCAGCATCGAAAGAGTAAACAACACAACGTGCATAGATTTATTTCTAAATCAAGCTAAATAGCTTGAATCTAAAGTTGAAGTAGCAGTTGCTAATTTCTGCTTGATTTCCTGAAAGGAAAGGGAAAATAAATAACCACAGAGTAAAGAAAAATAAGAGTAGAAATCCTTGAATCTTATCAGCTACGGCCGGTGCCAGCTGCGTGAAAAATGTAAACAAACAGTCTAGCCCTTTAAATATCGCTGTTTCATGAAAAGAGGCCTTACTATTTTGCCCATAACTTCGTTTCTAATGAGAATTTTTTATGGGGTTTGTTTTAATATGAATCAAAAATATTATACTTTCATATAAAGCAATAAAAAAAATCGAAATTTTGACCATTTGAAAGGTACCTGACCCCTTAAGTATATTTATGTTTATTGCTGGAAATTACTACAAGAGTATTTTCAACTGTAGTGTGCATTTTATTGAACTAACATTTAGTATATTATATATTCTTTAAGCATAGTCATCAGCACAGTATACGTATAAAAATATTATATAAAAGTTACAGCGTAGTTGTTTAGTGTACGACATTATAAATTAATTCCTAAACTCTTTATATAAACTAGCAAAAGCCATGCTTTGTTCGGATTCGCGAAGCATTATTTTATAAAACAGATATTTGAAAGTAAAAATATTTTTTTTTATTATTTTTGCACCTGTATTATACAAAAACGTTATTTTATGTTTTGGAGTATTTTAATTTTTTATTTATGATGTAGCACTGGCATAATAAAATATTTTCGAAGCAAACTTTTACAATATTTTTAAATTTTCAACCAAAAGCTCTTTTAAAGATGTTTTTACAATTTCCAGTAACCACTGGTGTTTTTTAAAGTTGTTTGAAATATGCATATTTCCAATCTTTGTAATTAACGTCAAATAATCTTTGATAGCTATTTTAGAATAATACATTTCAAGAGAGCTTGAAGAAAGTTACTTCGTCAAAATCCTATTTTCTGGAAAAACATTTGAAATCTGATCTCGTTGATACCATGAATTTTTAACTTTAAAACTTTTTTTTCTAATTTCTTCGTTTTTATACATGTTAGCTCATCAGAATTTTTTATATTGTAGAATTTTTCGTAAGGAAAATTTCTATTGAATGCTTAATTTTGAAGGATTTTTATTCTCGACAACGTTACGTACGTTTTTAAGCTAACTGGTGTCTATATATCCTCAATACCTACAACTGCTTCATCTAATGTTAAACCTTGGGATTTATGAATTGTAACAGCAAAGGCTAACTGCAGAAGAAATTCTTTCCTTGAAAAATTTATGCTTCCATTTTTCTAGAATTTAATTACAGCGGGAATTGGTACGCACCAATTCTTAATTATTGTAGTATTCAAATTTATCCATGATTATTCTCGATATCTAGTCTGGTGGCTTGTGATTTTCTTTATTACGTGCAACAAAGTCTAAAGTCCCGTTCACTAAACCTTTTTTCGGTCCACAGATAAGAACGTAACATTACTTTAGATCCAAATGATAAAGTAAGAAATGGTTAAAGTCAATTTGTCGTTTCTGAATCGGCCAACTTTACGTTAGTACATTTATAAAGAGCTTGAATCGAGGCAACAGCTTCACGCTTGAATTCTTTTAATTTTTCATTTATATAACAAATTTAACAATTAATTTTATTTGTTTACAATTCTTTTGTTGCCACTTGACAAAAAAAATTCCACAATACAATTTTTTTAAAATGTTTAAGTGTCATCTGTGCAAACGATTTTGCTGAATAATGAAAACATATTTTATTTATTAAATTAATCATGATTCTATCTATAATTACTTATTCCATGATTTATACTTTTGTCTGAATATTTATACGCGTTTTATTTTATTTTATTTATTTATTTTTTTTTTTTTTTGCTAAAAAGCGTTCGTATTGGAAATGCATGTAAAATAAATTAATTAAAATAATAATTTTTTTAACGTTTTACTGTAAAAAAAAATTATATTGTGCAAATCTACAGATCATAATTTATTTTTGTGTTTAATTTGAAGTTACAATATTGAGTAGTTTTTTTTTTTGTAAAGTGTACGACAAAATGTAATTTGAGTGGCCTAGTAGAGGATTCGCTTCACTCAGCCTAATTAACACCAATTATCATTTTCTCACCACTTGTCAGTGGATGAATATTTTCTTATACACACACACACACCCATGGATATATACCGGGTGTCCCAAAAATGACTGGTAGATTTTAAAATTCAATAACTTGCAAACGGTGACAGCTATTTAAATTTCTTTGCAGGAGGGTCATGTATAATGTCAGGGTTTTTTTTTATCGTAAATTTTTAATTTTAGTTGGCATTTCAAACAGTAGGTGGAGGTGACGGCCATTGAAGGCCAGGTGATCAGTGCTGAGTGAAGCGTCGACCCTATTATCGTAATCTCTATTATCTCTATTTATCTCTATTAATTTTCTAGGTTGTTTATATGCACTAATTTTTTTATACATTATATTAATTAAGTATTAGAAATAATAAATCGTAAGCAAATAGTTTAATTCAATTATACGGACCCAAAGAACAAATGAAAACATTATAAAATAGATAAATCAATTTATAATTTATATCTGTGTTTTAAAAAAAGAAGAAATTGGATTTTCGTTCTTACTCTTCACTAAACTTACTTAATAAAATTATGTTTAGGATTTACAATAAAGGCTAACATATCATTATCAATTATAATTTACATTTAACTTTTCTATGAGATTTGTTTCAGACTAATTACTTGCGTATTTTTCAATGTTTTTTATACAGCATTCTATCAAAACATTTTAATGTACTAACAGGATTAATAATAATATTTCATAAAATATTAATTAGAATAAATTAGATTTTGACTTTGTTTATGAAATTTTACATTATTTATAAAGAATGTTAAATAAAAAATTATATTTTTGAATACAAATAAAGTTACTAAAACACATTTAGATAAATCGGACTGAGAATATTTATGAAAAATGGTTGAATAGAGAAATAATTAGTATGTATTTTGAAAAAAAATTAGCAGCTCAGCATTTTAAACATTATTTCATTTATTTTTAAAAACCTTTCAATTATTAATGTAACTTACGATACAATTAGTCTAAAAAATGGGATTAATTTCGAAAAACGCAAAAACAATCTTGCATTAATTAAAACTATCAGCAGTATAATTGAAGAAGTTTACCTGATTATACTTGTATAGATAAGCAATAAGTATTTAATAAATAAATTAATTAATTGGTATTGAACATTATTGCTTTCAGAGAACGAAAACTGTTTTTTTTTTTATTTATTCTTATTAAAAATAATTAATAAAACTAAGTTAAAGGTTGAGAAGTAAACATCAAAAATCAAAATGAATCTTTATCTTAAATACATATATTTTTACTTTTGTGAAAACTAATTTTCATTCATAGCATTAATGCAGTGATTCCTAACGAATTTCAAATTTTTTCATGTAATATTTAATATTTTAAATACTTAATGGCAAGGATTTTTTAATGCTACTTGAAATAATATATACCGTATTAATTTAATTTTTCAGTTTTACTTTAGTGAATATATAAAAATATACCCTGGTAAATATATACCCACTTTTTTATCAACGCATATTTAAAAAAAAAGTAAATGATATCAATCGTAATATTTCTATAAATTCAATAGCGAAAAAACAAACAAATTGGAACATTTAAGAAACATGCACAAAATTTGTTAAATCTTTCAACTAGTACTTTAAAGGATTTATTAATAAAAAAGTAATTAAAAATTAGTTAAAAAATAGTAAGTCATTGATTCTACATTTAAAAATATATCTAAAAAAGAATGAGTTATGTAAATAAAAAAAAATAATAATGTAAACGCTTAAATTTATGTTACTAAAATGAAGTCGAAAATTGTTTTGGCATTATGGCTACATTTTAATAATTCTTTTTTTATTCATTTTTCGGGAAAGTATCTCTGCAAAAAATCAATTATTAAATACACATTTTTTTTCTACTGTTAACCTCGTCTAGGAAAACTTCGTATCAGAAATAATATATATATATATATATATATATATATATATAATACCATTATAAGTAGACAATATTCACCAATTGATTTTATCAATAAATCATACCGAATATTTTCAATTTAATAAAAAATAAAAAATAAACATTCAAACGAGAAAATCTAAATAAATAAATAAATAAATAAAATGAATACAAATGAAATTTGTAGAACCAAAACAGATTTGTCAGGTCCCAAATGCTTTGGAACTACAAATGGAATGTGTGGTTTCATCTACGAATTAGCCATGAAAAAGCAAAATAATACGAATTTGGGGCTACCAACACACAAAAAACAAAATACTTTAACGAAATACCAAGTAATAAACAGTGGAAAAGGGGGGGGGGGATATTAAATCAGTAACGAACTACAAATTGTATCAGTCACAAAATCACAATCGTAACCCTATTCTAGCACGGGGCATACATAAACTGTACATTCATAAATAAATTCCATAAAAAATTAGATAATAAAATATCAAGAACAAAATGCGACTTATCTGTTGATCACTACAATTGTATTCTAATTAACGGCCATAATCACATATCATAAAGAGGACTTCACAAAAAATTATTTATACTCAAAGCACAAAAGTTGATTATACCAGCTACCATACGCCAAACACGGGAAAAAATCAACTCGCTCCAAAGGCGCGTCGTAACTTAGTCGCCAAATCAATAGGGTTGCTCTATTCAAATAAACAAAGCCAAACGCGCCAACTAACTAGATAAATAAGTTAAACAAATCCAGCTATGATTGAAAGCGATACAAAATATTGAAGTCAATAACAATAGCTTAATAATTGGAGCAGTAAAATTAATATTAAATTACAAAAACGAGTTAAGATTAAGTAAAACTAGAGTTAAATCCACATGTAGACTACAAAGTCACAATAACAAAGAAATGGAAATATAATTGAACAGGACAAAAATTAATAATCGATCATAACATAATATTAAATTAATAAAATAATTAAAAGTTGAATTAAGTAATTACATAAATATTAACCTATACTTAAGAATAACATTTTATTATATTAATCAATAACATTTATTTTGACTTTACTTAGTTAAAACTCAATATCTTATTATAGGATGGTAAAAGATTTTAAACAAAAATTAAATATAATAATAATAATAATAATAATAATAATAATAATAACAACAACAACAATAATAATAATAATAATAAGTAAATTAATAAATAAAATACAGCTTATTAATAAAAGTACCCAATACATGGAGTAGTGATATAGTACTCTCAATTAAAATTTAATTGTAAATTAATAATGTAAATGATTCATATTATTATAATACCATAGATATAGCTAAACAAATATCCATATATTGGTGTCAATTAAACTCTATAAAAATTATGTTAAAATGAATTTCCCACTCTCAGTTTTTTTTTATTATACTAACCTTTTCGTTTTATCCATACAACACCGCCCTTCCCAGTACTCTAACCTCTACCCTCCCAACCAACCTATATATATATATTTTTATATTACTTTTTTTAAATTTTTAATTTGTTATTATTTTTTTAAGTTTTAATAATTGTTTGTAGATTTTTTACGCAAAGAGCTAATTAATAATGAGATCATGTAATATTTAATTATAAATTAAAGAATATATGAATTTTTTAGGATAATCATTATTTATAGCATCATATACAAGCTTTTTAATATTAGTATTAATTAAATAAGAAGAACATAAACATTTTATTCTATATAAATGGTTAAGTATTATATTACGATATAAGTTTTAAATCATCTACTATATTAAGATTACCAGTAATAATATGTCCATGATCCTTATTTATGTATTTTTGTAGAGAGGGGTCATTACATTGACAGGATAATGTACTAGCATCAAAAGAATATTTAGAGAAAGAATTATAGTTAAAAATCGTTCTTCCTATAGTTATGGGATATTTAAAAGTTTTTGATAAATGAATATTATTTATAGGAAATTGACAGTTTTTATCATTTATTATGGAATTAATATTGATTTTATTAAATATTTGATTAGAAAAAGTGATTACCATTTGAGTATTAGTTTGTAGTTTTTTAGGTTTTTTTAGTAAATTTATAATGTAAAGATTGACTCGAGTCATAGTGAGATCATAAAAAACATCTGAAAAATGTTTAGAGTAAGTTTTACTCAGAAATATATTTAAATATTGTTCTATATCTTTCTTTTTTATTCCAAATATATATTTACGTATTAAAAACCAATTGTAATATTTTAAATAATTACGATGCAGATTATTAATTTGTTTAATTATAGTATTTTTAGAAGTAATGCTAGAAGATGAACCTTTTCCTCGTTTGTTTCATGTAGTTTTATGATTTTTAAAATGATTTAAACTATGATATATGGGAGAATAATCAGTAGTGTCATTTATAGATGAAAATACTTTAACAGATTTTTTGAATACCTCACTATTAAGACCATATGGATAAATTGTATTAAAATATTTCACATATGAAGACTCTAAATACAGACGCTCTGATTTATTTTTCTGAATTTGTATTATTTTAATAGTAGTATTTTTAAATTTATGTTTATGAAAATGCTGTATTTCAGCTGTAGACTGTACATTTTTTGCTATATTTTTATCAGAATCTGACCGATGTTGATTAATGCGTTTATGAAGAGGACCAGAAGTTTCCCCAATATATTTCAAATTACAAATGTTAACTTTTTAGTAAAAATTACATTAAATACCTTACAAAAAATAGAAATATGAGGATCCAAAATGATTTGTGAGGGAGAAGCAGATGGACAAGTTTTACATCGGATATCTGAACATTTCTGAAAATATAATGGAGGAGGAGGAGCATGTATATGCACTGTAAAAAAAAATTCTGTGAAGGTACTAAACATTTTCTAGGAAACTGGGATTCCAAGAACTTTTCATGTAACGATAACAGGAAAAATCCACGTAACTGATTCTAAAACTAGAATTTTTGCTGTTACCGTTACAGGAAAAGTTCTAGGAATCCCAGTGTCCTAGAAAAAGTTTAGTACCTCTACAGATTTTTTTTTTACAGTGTGGTAACTGGGTGACGGTCCAGGAGCAGTCCTATTATTGCTCCTGTACCGGGCACTGTACTGCAAAGATGCATTGTGTATCTTACCAGGATCGAGATTTTTTCTAAGTACTGCCATAATAAAAATGCATAAATATATTATAAAATATATTACAAATAAAATAAAGAGATAAAAATATAAAAATTACTATTAAGTAATCTTGTAACTTGACTAATATAATTTACCAAAGAAAAAGATCTAGAATAATACAACTATTAAATGTAAATAGATAAAATATGTACAAAGCTATAAAGCAGTATTCAAATCTCCAAAAAGTAACAAAACAGGAACATAAGAATACCATTCCACATATCATATAATATTCATAGTACTTATAGTACAAATATTTCAATATCACTAAATCTACTCATTCAAAAGTAAAAAAATCACCATACATACTAAACCACATTATCCAACTATTATCCAAATGACATCCAGCACAATCCTCACATAGTTACTACATTTCACATAGGCCTAAATATTTATAATTCCAATGCATTACTGTAATATTTAAAAAATAGAAATAAATAATGTATATAAATTTTGATTTTTAGTATACCATATATCAAGATAATGAATTTAACTAAAAACAAAATTAACCGTTAATAAATTATGACTAAATAAAACAGTGTATTCATGATGAAACGAAATTGCAACTCTTAATGGAAATCCTATTAAGTGGTATTGGAAAACTACATAGTAGAAATCTCACAGACAATACACGGATATGCGGATAGCAGCAATTACCTGTGCGCACCATGTTTATAAAATTGCTAATTAGCAAAGGTTGTTATATATAAAATCTATATAAGATACTACAATAGGAAAAAAATTCATTATGACTATTCAAAATGAAAAGATATCAATTAAATATCAAATTGTATACATTCATAATTACATGCGCAGAGCAGCATAATAATTTCAATGCTAATATAATACCATTAAAAGTAGACAATATTCACCAATTGATTTTATCAATAAGTCATACCGATTATTTTCAATTTAATAGAAAATAAAAAAAATAAAAAACATTGAAACGAGGAAATCTAAATAAATAAATAAATAAAATGAATACAAATGAAATTTGTAGAACCAAAGCAGATTCGTCAGGCCCCAAATGCTTTGGAACTACAAATGAAGTGTGTGGTTTCATCTACATATTAGCCATGAAAAAGCAAAATAATATGAATTTGGGCCTACCAACACACAAAAAAGAAAATACTTTAACGAAAACCAAGTAATAAACAGTGGAAAAGGGGAAAATATTAAATCAGTAACGAACTACAAATGGTATCAGTCACAAAATCACAATTGTAACCCTATTCTAGCACGTGGCATACATAAACTGTACATTCATAAATAAATTCCATAAAAAGTTAGATAATAAAATATTAAGAACAAAAAAGACTTATCTGTTGATCACTACAATTGTAATCTAATTAACGGCCATAATCACAGATCATAAAGAGGACTTCCAAAAAAAATATTTATACTTAAAGCACAAAAGTTGATTATACCAGCTACCATACGCCAAACACGGTATATATATATGTGTGTGTGTGTAATATAATTTGTAACAATTTTTTTCGGCGAAAAATATGAAATTATCTTCATGTGTCTCATAGCTCTGCTCAAGGCGTAAATTTGTCATTTTAATTTTTGTTCTTGTTATTTATTAATGATTTTTATGTGAGGGAACAATTCAACTTCCAGGGAACAATTTAACTTCCTGTCGATCTCATGCACTGTAAAAAAAATCTGTGAAGGTACTAAACATTTTCTAGGAAACTGGGATTCCAAGAACTTTTCAAGTAACTTTCAAATTTTTAAAAATTCATGTAATCGATTCTGAAACTTGAATTTTTGCTGTTACCGTTACAAGAAAAGTTCTTGGAATCCCAGTTTCCAAGAAAAAGTTTAGTACCTTTGCAGATTATTTTTTACAGTGTGAAGCACTATAAAAGAAATAAAATTCATTCAAATGTTAATATTTTGAAATATTCATGCTTTAAATCATTCAGCTGAGAACATAGATTTTATATTGAATGCATAGCTTTATATTTTAAATGTGTTTTTGAAAGATAAAATGCTATGATAAATAACAACATAATCATTTAATAAATATTTTCTTGAATTACAACTTAAAGTAAAAAAGTCCTTCCGGCAATGCCGGGAGGAAGAGGTAGCTTTCATATACTTATTTATTTATTTTATATTAAGTTATATAAATCAAATATACGAAGCTCAAAATAGTGGAACACGATTATGTAAGATTGAATACTAGTTTTTGTCAATACTGAATATTAATAGGAATTTTTAGAAATTAGTCATATTTTATTCAACCTGGTTTTATTTTAAGCGATTTGTAGGGTCGTCAAATTCCATGATATCGTTTTTAAACCAGCATGATGGATAAAAAAGAACCAATGAGCTTGATCGAAATGTTAATTCATGTGAACATGAACACTCACATTGAAATCGATGAATATCTACGAGTACTGTCGCGCTTAAAAAAAAAAGTCACCCACATTAGAAATTCAAACTGCTATATCCCAGGCGTTTTTCAAGGTAAAGACAAAGCAAAAAATATTCCAGAATTCATTATTAAGATAAATAGTGTAGAAAGAACCTTTTTTCAATTTTTAATTTTTTTGTTTATACATCATTATACATTTTAAAGATTTTTGACAAATTTAAGTGGCCGAAATTTTGAAACAAGATGGGGGATAAAGTTTGTCCGTGAACTCGGTAAAGACATTGGTATGTAGCATGAACACACGGAATTATATCGAAATCAGTTTATAAACATGCGTATTAACAAGTGACAAATTTCAGACCGTTTCAAAATGTCAATCACACTGGAAACTTAAAGTGCTAAAACTTAGTCATTTTTCAAGATACAAATGAAACAAAAAATACTCTGTAATCTTTGTATCAAGGTCAAAACACAAAAGAAAACCTTTTTCAATTCCTTACTTTTTTGTACCTAATTTTAAAATTTAAATTTAAAAAAATAATATTCCACCATTTTGAAACAAGACGGCGGTTGGAACTGGCCAACGAACTCGGTCCAGGCATAAGTATGTCCTATCTACGCACCAAGTTTCATCCAAACCTGTGTATAAATACGCGTGTTATCACGTGACGAAAACCCGATCATTTCAAAATGTGAGCAACACTAGAAATTAAAAGTACTATAACTCACACATTTTTTAAGATACAAACGAAACAAAAAGTGCTTTGGAATCTTTGTATCAAGGTCAAATGCATAAAAGAAAATTCTTTTTCAATTTCGCACTTTTTTGTACCTAATTTCAAATTTTAAATTTATTTTAAAAATTTAAATAGACGCCATTTTTAAACAAGATGGCGGATGGAACTCGTTAATAAACTCGGTCCAGCCTTTATAAAGTATTATGTACACACCAAGTTACATCCAAATCGATTTATAAATACGAGTGATATTACGTGACAAAATCAGATCGTTTCAAAATGTCAGCCATAAGAAAAATTCAAAGTGCTTTAACTCAATCATTTTTTAAGATATAGACAAAGTAAAAAGTGTTCTAGAATCGGTGTTTTAGGATCTAACACATAAAATAAAAATATTTTTCAACTTTTAATTTTTTAGCATTTATTTTAAAATTTAAATTTTTTTTAAATTTTTAAAATGCCGCCATTTTAAAATAAGATGTCGGATGATGCTGGCCAACGAACTCTGTCGAGATATTTGTATGTGCTATGTACATACCAAGTTTCATTCAAGTCGGTTTGTAAAATCGTTAGTTATAGCATGACAAATATTAGATCGTATCAAAATGTCAGCCATAGGAAAAATTCAAAGTGCTATAACTCAATCATTTTTCAAGATATAGACAAAACAAAAAGTGTTCTGGAATTGGTGTTTTGAGATCTAACACATAAAATAAACATAAGTTTCAACTTTTAATTTTTTCACATTAATTTTTTAATTTTAAATTTTTTAAAATTTTTTAAATGGCCGCCATTTTGAAACAAAATGGTGGATGATGCTGGCCAACGAACTCGGCCGAGATATTTGTATGTACTATGTACATACCAAGTTTCATTCAAGTCGGTTCATAAAATCGTTAGTTATAGCATGACAAAAATTAGATCGTTTCAAAATGTCAGCCATAGGAAAAATTCAAAGTGCTATAACTCAATCATTTTTCAAGATATAGACAAAATAAAACGTGTTTCGGAATTGATGTTTTAAGATCTAACACATAAAATAAACATAATTTTCAACTTTTAATTTTTTCACATTAAATTTTAAATTTTAATTTTTTTTTAATTTTTTTTTAAATGGCCGCCATTTTGAAACAAAATGGCGGATGAGGCTGGCCAACGAACTCGGTCGAGATATTTGTATGTAATATGTACATACCAAGTTTCATTCAAATCGGTTCATAAATACGTTAGTTATCGCATGACAAAATCATATATATATATATGTCAACAATTGAACGGAGGGTGGTTTTGGGGTCTGGGGGTCATGATCGGTGAAAATATACCAAAATTTTCTGGAAGTGCTTACTCCCGGACGGCTGCAATAGGTAGCTTTTTACTTTTTGTAATGAAAGCTACCTAAAATCAATATTGAAAATTAGTTGCTTTTAAGCGTGTTGTTATTCATATAAATACGTAGCACTTAAAATCGCCGTATAGTATTTACGGGGGCATGCAAAAGATTTCGCGTACTATATTGTATTCGAAGTACTTTACACTATTACATCAAGATCTGAATATTTTTAAAACTTCGTTATTGTACGAACGCACTATTTTGCTACGTTTTACGCGCGATGTTTGACTTGTTAAATTAAGAAAAAATATGAATTAGAATATTTTTTAGAATTGTTAAAATGCAGATTGCCTAAAAAGAAGGTCTAAGTTATAAACTTTAATAACATCAACTATAAACACTGTAGTGTGTTGGATCGAGATCCCGTATAAAGAGTAACTCAAGCAGTTTGCGATAAGTACATGTGCGGACACAGCTTTATACACCCTTTTCTTGCTTATACACCATGACGCAAAAGTTTAGACAATGACGTCATTCAGCTTTCAAATGTAGAATTATGACGTCAGAATTACAAAAACCTGTAAATATATTCAAAAACTGATTTAAAATGCTATGTACAAAAGACAGTCGTTTTATTTGCTATAATACTAATTTTTTTCATAAAAATTCAAATGTGCTTGTCGCAAATGTTTAGACACTATTCTACTATATTCTGTGTTACTGAAGAGCCTAGAAACGTAACACTTGGCATATTAATTGCTTATAAAATATAAATTAACTCTAAGAACATTTCTTAAAAAATACGATTGGTTAGTCACGTTTCGATATCAGCAAAAGTAACCTGGATCGTGGTATTCTTCTCCATGGTATTCTTGCAAAAAAAGTAGTGAATCAATCAACTTTGAGAATCGGTCAATCAAAATTATTTGTACTTGAAAACGCACGTGTGTTTGTTGATCTTTTTGAACACGTGGTAGGTTTATATACTTTCAAGTAAATCATTTTTTAATGTCTTAATATTTTGATTTTGTTTAATATTAATGCTGAACTTTATATTAAAAGGTATTTTTTTTCATAGCCAGTATTATGTTAAATGTAAACTTTATCAGATACTTACAAAAAAATATAATGTTTCTAGAGATTCTTTTCTAGAAAATTTTTGTTGCTATTGTATTACAAATGGAATAAGTTTTTTAATTGCACCTAAAGTTCTGTAATTTTTGATGTATTATCTTTTTTTTCCTTTTTTTAATCAAAGTTTTGTTTTATTACTTTAATGCTTTGTTACTCAAGAGACATTAAAATTTGTTTTCTACTATTAACTATTAAATAGATGCTTGCAAATATGCAAATTTACAATAATTTTGATTTATGTATGGAAAAGCTATAAACAATTCATAAGCATGAATTTGCTGTCGTATTTTTTGGCTAACTTTTTAATTTATAAATATCACTGCAAAATTTCACCATAAAAAACTGACTTATATAGTAGTTAGTGTTGATTTACCACAAGCTTGGCATGCCATAGTGCATGGCAGCCCTTTTTAATTAATTTATATACTCAGAGGCTCTTTTTCATCAACTTATGTACATGATGGCCCTTACTGTCATTTTTTTTTCAAATAACAAACGTGATTTCAAAAGGAGGGTAGTTTTTCAAAACTTTTTGGCACTCAGTCGACAATGGAATTTTTCTACATGCAGTCAACAAATCTCACGAATATATAGTATTATTTCATTGTTGCAACACTTTGCCATTCAAGAAATGTTAAAATTTATATTCTACTATTAATTAAATATATATACTTGCCAATATTCAAATTTACAATATTTTTGTTTTTATTTATGAAAATGTGTCATATGAGAAATAGATACTTGCATTATTCAAGTTTACAATACAGGGTGGTCATAAAATAACTTTGCCGATATAAGGAGCTCTAGCGGGCAGTCCGCTCAACCGATCGAAATGAAATTTCAGATATAGCTATTCAGAGGTATGAGCTCGAGATTCTGTAAACGACAAAAAAATGGCGCTCACGGTTACGGTTATAGTTACAGAAACTCGAAAATTTCCAATGGCAACACCCACTTTTTTTTCATCGCAAAATGCTCAGCGCATGCAAAAACCCTAAAGAGCGTTGAACCGTACGTGTATCGCAAGAAACGGACATGTTATGCACGCACAAAAAACCGTTCTGGGAATCGTCCCCCGCATAGAAAAAACTCGACTGGTGTGCAAGGAGATGTCACCCATGTGGAAAATGTGTAATCAAAAGAAAAGTTTTAGTTTCTCCGATCTGTATTGTAATCAGAGATTAGTGTACTGATTCTGTGTCATATGTAAATTTCCGCCTTGCGCCGCAATCGAGTTTTTTCTATGGGGGGGGGGAGGATTCCCAGAACGGTTTTTTGTGCGTGCATAACATGTCCGTTTCTTGGGATACACGTACGGTTCCAACGCTCTTTAGGGTTTTCGCATGCGCTGAGCATTATGCGATAAAAAAATGGGTGTTGCCATTGGAAAATTTCGAGTTTCTGTAACTATAATCGTAACCGTGAGCGCCATTTTGTTGCCGTTCACAGAATCTCAAGCTCATACCTCTGAATAGCTATATCTGAAATTTCACCTCGATCGGTTGAGCGGACTGGCCGCTAGAGCTCCATATATCGGCAAAGTTTTTTATGACCGCCATGTTTATTTGTTATTATTTATGGTATAGCTGCATGCAATTTTCTGTTGTATTTGTTGTGTTAATATTTTGATTTTGTTTAATATTTCTGCTGAACTTTATACTAAAAGATAATTTTTTTCTTCATAGCCAGTATTATGTTAAATGTAAACTTCGTCAGATAGTAATGTGTTTACAAAAAAATATAATTTTTCTAGAGATTCTTTTTTAGAAAACTTTTGTTGCTATTATATTACCAATGGAATAAATTCTCTAATTGCACCTAAAGTTCTGTAATTTTTGGTATGCTATCTTATCTTTTTTTTTTAATCAAAGTTTTATTTTATTACTGGAGTGCTTTGTTACTCAAGAGACATTAAAATTTATCTTCTACTATTAACTATTAAATAGATGCTTGCCAATATGCAAATTTACAATAATTTTGATTTATTCATGGAAAAGCTGTATACAATTCATAAGCATGAATTTGATGTCTTATTTTATATTTAAAACTTTTATATTTATAAATATAACTACAAAATTTCACCATAAAAAACTAACTTATATAGTAGTGTTGACTTAAGGCGAGTTTGGCATGGCATAATGCGTGGCAGCCCTTTTTAATTAATTTATATATTCGGCGGCTCTTTTTCATCAACTTATGTACATGATGGCCCTTACTGCCATTTTTTTTCAAATAACAAACATGATTTCAAAATGAGGGTACTTTTTCAAGACTTTTTGGCACTCAATCGACAACATTTGGAATTTTTCTACAGGCAGTCAACATATTTCACGAATTTCATGTTCTTGATCAACGAAATTTTAATTTTCTCTGTGCATGATAAATGAAATTCACATTTTTTATCTGTATGCAATTGACAAAATTCACGTCTTCTGTGAGCATGATCGATGACATTTAAAATATTTTTAGAATAGTGACTGACAAAATTCTCAACTTAAGAATTTTCTATATAAATAGCTATGGTATTGGTTACCTATATAACAAAATTAATAATTTTTAACTGGCTCGATAAAACTTGCAATTTTGCCACGAGAGAAAACGTCAAAATTGATGATCTTTTTTTCTGCCATCCATGGCAAAATCTGCAATTTTTTTTAAATTATAAATTTAAGAAATTTGTAGGCCACATACTTACGTAACCCATTTAGGGTCACAGATTGTGCATCCCTAACATTATACTATTAACCTAAACAATTACTTAAAATAACATAATTTTAATCGTTAATTTAGTCGTTAAACTATTTGTGAAACTCAATTTCATTTTGCTTATGTAACATAATGATTAGCAATGTGATGTGTTAGAAATTCATTGATAATACATTTCACAGAATTTTTTGTACATGTATTTTTTTAATGTTTTGTCCATTTAAATTTTTTGAAGTATATCAAAAATTGAATTTTTAGTTAATATCCTATCATTTTTGACAGGGGTTACATACAAGTAGAAACATAAAATTTGACATGCCTGTTGCTTTTAATTTATATTTAATGTTAAAGAACATTTACTAAAAAAATCTAAATTAAAAAATCAGGGGGAGAGGGTCGCCAAAAAATTTCTAAAAAAGTCCTAAATTACAATTTCAACGTAATTTCAGGAAGTACTGAAGTTATTTCTAAAACAATGGTGTGAAAATAATCGTGACAGTCCTTGCTCTAAGATGGGCTATTTTTTATGTCAGTAGCTACTACCTCAAAGAACGTGCAGGAGCAAAAATCGTTCTATAAATGTAATTTTTGCGTTATGGTATGGCCTAGATTTATGAAACCTCCCATGGTAGTTATCTATTTGATATAAATAAATTCTAAAAACATTCATTAAAAAATCGAAATTCAATATGGATGAAAATGGGAGAAAAGCGTTTTAAAAATGTTCTAAAAGCCGATATGTGAGCAGATTATCAGTAATTATTAAAAATGTCTGAACAAAATTATCTAACTTGTTGTCACAAATGACTTTGTGAATATTTACAATTTTCTATCCCTGAGTTTAAGCCTTTGTTTGGTTATAAGTTCCTTCAAATTTACTTATAGACTGAACTCGTGAAGTTGATAGAATAATTGGCTGTCATATTATCTACATAAAATATGCAATTTGACTGATCAGAAAGATGTAAATAGAAAGATGAAACATTAAACTACGTTAAAAAATCTATTTCTTTTCACTTTGTAAGTGCGTTGGTAATTCTATAAATACGCATAACCTATAGTCGTCCGTCGGTCTTTCCGTCCGTCCGTCTGACCGTCTACAAATGACAACAAGAAAGCTACCAAACGGAATTGCTTGAAATTTAAAATACATAACTGTTGCAAAATTCTGTCGTGCCATTTCAAATTTATGAAATTCAGATATAGACTTCCATTACAAGAACGATTAAAAGTAGTATTTTACATTACATTAAATGGGAAATAATAACTTCAATTGCATTTTAAAGATCACACTCTTTCAAATATAATAAAACTGACATGCATGTACGAAATATTACTAAAATATTCATTCTGCACAATATGCGGTACAAAGAATATTTGTTATTAATTTACAATGCTGTATAAAAATATTCCATTGTATAATGCTATAGGGGAAAATATTGTTTTGGGCGCATTTGAATAATAAAAAACTTTTTCACATAATGTGAAATTGGTATACATTGCTGAGGTTTATACGTCAACTTACTTCCTGTAAGAAAAGACAGTATTTAAAGGGACACACAAGATTTTGGGGGAAAAAAACAATTGAGTTTCATTTTTCAAGTTTAAATTGACAGATTAGCAATTTTACATTATTATACACTTATGAGCTGATTTAATAACAAAATTGTCACCGTGAAACTTCCGTTATCCTAGATGTCATGCATAAAATATTCATAAGCTATTATAACTTGATGGAAAAATGGATATCTTTATTTATTCAAGAAAATTGAAAAGATGATACTATTTATGTTCACGTTTACGTATTTGAATGAATGCCAAAATGACAACGCCTGCATAATGAGGATATGTAACAAGGAGAGTACACTCCTCTACATGTAAGACAGTCGCTAAAATATTGAATGTGTGCATGTGAGTACGTAAAGGAAATAATATAGAATTTAAAAATTATGTGATAAGACAAAATGCTCTATGATTTACTTCTAGACTGAATTCTTGAAATATATAGAATATTTGGCTGTCGTACCGCAACAATCATTTATTATATAGGAATAATTGGGAGCAAAGAACACTTCGAGATCTGAACATCAGGGGAACAATATGGCTTTATTTTACTTAGAAATCGCTTATTATACCAGAAAATTCCTATACATTATTTCTTTACTTAAATCATATATTTCATGATTACTTAAAGAAAAAAGGTCTTTTATGAAAATTTATTAAATGAAATAAAATTCTTTGAATAAAAAAAATTTTTTTTTTCAATTTAAAAATTTTGAATTCATAAAGTAAATTTTAAAAGAATACATTTTTTTTTATATGTAATCGTGAAATGTCTGCCTTAAGTAAACCCACGAATAGTATACAAATTTTCTTTTATGAATGAAAATTTTTGAAATGAGAAAGGAGGCAAACTATGTCCCATGGTATTTTTACTTCAATTCATCACTTGCGCTCATATATTTCTTCACAATAAATTATTGTTATAGTGTTAGGTGGCAGTCTTAACCTCTGTATCATGAATTTAGAATATCTCTGTAAATAACAAAGAGGTTTACTAAAAGGCACTTAATGCAGAATATGGTCTGCATATAACTTATAGCTTTTTAACAGACATATTTAAAAGATTTAAGCCAAAATACAGCCTATTAAGAATAAT
Organism: Maratus speculifer; assembly: GCA_964019185.1. NCBI lineage: Eukaryota > Metazoa > Arthropoda > Arachnida > Araneae > Salticidae > Maratus > Maratus speculifer. Next base: position 257,119,124 of record OZ025290.1, read on the forward strand.
TATTGAAATTTTGTTTTCATTAATATTTTGTGTTTCAAAATTTATCTTTTTTTTATATATACAGGGTGTCCCCTCTCAACGGTGGCCAATGGCTAATTTCTAAACCGTTGGTCATAGACATATAGTTCCAATTGCAAAAATGCTTTAAAAAAGGCAAAGATATGTTTTTTAAGCGATTTTCGTCAAAAAAATGTTTTACTAAAAAATTACGAAAATTAAATTTTTATACGGTCCCCCGGTCCTATAAGTGATATTTAGTAAAAAATTTTCAACACTCTAGCAAGTAATACAGAAAAGGTCCCATTCATGTAACATTAAAATTGACCGAGTTATGAAACTTTAAATTTCATGACTTAAACCATTTTTCTATAGCTGAAAAAGGATGAGTTCGACTCAGCTTTAAGGGAACGTACACTAAGTGCATAAAGCATTATAAAGGGAGTCGATTTACAACGCTGTTCAAAGGCTACTTCCTAAACTATTTCTCACAGACATATAGTTCCAATTACAAAACGTTTTAAATGAGCGATTTAACTGAAGGCGCTGTCACCGTATAAGTTTTACGGTAGTGTTAATTATAATTAATTAACTTCTAGATTGGTTATTAAAATAACTGAAGACATGAATTTCAAAATTCTTTTTATCGAAAAAATCAAATTTTGGGAAATAACGAAAAAACTTTAAATGCATCTATTGGTTTTCATTATAAATTTAGAGATTGCATTATTACTATAGTGGAGGTTTGTATAGACGGATAGAGAAATCAGAAAGCGATAAGTCGAGTTTTGAAATTCATATCCTCAATCGTACTTTTACGTATGTTTTATTTTGTAAGCAAATGCAGCTGATTCTTTTCGTGATTTTATTTTAAAAAGGTATGTTATTTTGATAAACTTTTATTTTATTTATAGTTTTCGTATGTAAATTTTACTAGTTCAAAACTCATATTCAAATTTTAACTCACTTCCAAATATCTGATTGAGGTTCAATTCCCATACTTATTTAAACCCGATGACAATATAATATTAATACGATTTTAGGTGCGTTCCATTTATTTATTTTATAAGACTACATCAAATTTTATTAGGTTTAGTAATCTAATAGAGCTTTAAATATGTATCATTTCGTAACGATTTGTGACTGTTGCTTTTCATAGTTTAATTTAACAAAATTCCTGTTATTTTTTTACTTATATTTTTAGCACAAATTGCATATTTTACTTTAACATGTAAATGCCAACATAAATTCAGAAAATTCATTGTAATTTTTTTTTTTTTTTTTTTTTTTTTTTTTTTTTTTTTTTTTTTTTTACTCTCAATGTTTAAAGTTAAATTTTCTATCTGATGTTTATTTTTATTTCCAGTAAATTTGTGACTGACCCCTATTTTGCAGCAAAAAATATGCTTCAACTTTGAACAGCTATAACTCGGTTAATTTTGATCGCAGAGGAATGGGACTTTTTTTGTCTTACTTGTTAGAGTAGTGGTAAAAATTTTCTAAATATCACTTGTAGGACCGGGGGACCGTATAAAAATTTAATTTTCGTAATTTTTTAGTAAAAAATTTTTTTGACCTAAATCACTTAAAAAATAATTCTTTACCTTTTTTAAAGCATTTTTGCAATTGGAACTATATGTCTATGACCAACGGTTTAGAAATTAGCCATTGGCCACCGTTGAGAGGGGACACCCTGTATGAAATACTTAATGTACACTGTAAAAAATTCCGTTAAATTTATGACAAAAACTGCTGGCAACATTGCTCCAGCAGTTTTTCCCGTAAATCTTACGGAATTTTTTGAAAATTATCCCGTAATAATACCTCTTAAGTATATTTCTGTTTATTGCTGGAAATTTCTTACAAGAGTATTTTTAACTGTAGTGTGCATTTTATTGAACTACCATTTAGTATATTACATATTCTTTAAGCATAGATTTCAGTATAGTGTATTTGTAAAATATTACATACAAGTTTCAGCGTAGTTATTTAAAGTACAACATTATATATAAATTCCTAAACTTTTCATGTAAATTAACATAAAAAATCATCTTATTTCCATTTGCCAATAGAAGAATCATTTCTTACACACACATACATGAATATGTATATACATATATATAATGTGCATATATACATAGGTATATTTCTATTGATTTCCTACGTTGTTTATATACACAAAATTTTTATTCCATACATTAAATTAATTAAATATTAGCAATCATAAATCGTAAGTAAATAGTTTAATCCAATTATACGGACTTAAATAAGAAATTAAATAGATAAATCAATTAATAATTCATACCACTGTTTTAAAAAAGACGAAATAAGATTTCCTTTCTTACTCTTCAGTAAACAATTAATAAAATTATGTTGATGATTTATAAGAAAGGATAACATATCACTATTAATTAATAATTTATATTTCATTTCTGTATGAGATTTGTTACCGAATCTAATTAATTGCGTATTTTCCTATATTCGTTATAATACATACTATCAAAACATTTTAATGTACTTAAAGGCTTAATAAAATGATTTTATAAAATTTAATTAGAATAAATTAGATTTAAATTTTTGTAATGAAATTTTGCATTATTTATAAGCAATGTTTATATTATAAATAATTTTTTGGATACAAATAAAGTTATTTAAACACATTTAGATAAATAGAACTGAAAATATTTATGAAAAAGAAAACTTGAATACAGAAATAAATAGTATGTATTTTGAAAAAAGATCTCCAATCAGCATTTTAAACATTAATACATTTATTTAAAAAAAACCTTTCAATTATTAATGTAACTTACGATACAATTTATCTAAAAAATGAGACTGATTTCGAAAATAAAAACAATCTTGCCTCAATTAAAACTACCTGCAGTGTAATTGAAAAAGTTTGCCTGATTATATTGTTACAGAGAAGTAATAAGTATTTTATTAAATAAATTAACTGGTATTTAACATTATTGTTTTCAGAGAACTAAACCTGCCTTTTTTTTACTTATTCTTATTAAAAATAATTAATAAAACTGTGTTAAAAATTGTGGAGAACACATCACTGAAGAAACAAATCTTTATCTTAAATACATATTTCTTTCTTTCTTTTTTTTTCTTTTTTTTTCGCGAAAATTAATTTTTATTCATGAAACTGATGCCGTATTTCTTTCCGCATTTCAAATATTTTCATGTATTACTTAAGATTTTGAGATTTTAATAGCCAGAACTATTTAACTCGAAATAATATTGTATTAAACTTCTTTACAATGTTTGTCATACTTTAGTGAGAATATATTTATTTTTCATTATTTCATCAAATATTTATACTTTTAAATTCATTTATTTTGTTATTATTTCTTTCATCCACAAAAAAGTAACGCTCCTAGAATTATATCTATTTTCTGTCAACGGAATATTAAAAAAATGATAACAATGATAATATTATATAAATCCAATAGTGAAAAGACTAAGAAATTGGAATATTTTAAAAAAAAATAAAAAAACTGGCGCAGAATTTGTCAAAATCCTTCAACGAGTACTTTAAAGAATTTATTAATTAAAAAAATATTTATAAATTAATAACTGATTGATTCTATATTAACAAATATAATGAGCTGCATAAATTATTCAAAAAATATTATAAATGCTAACTAAAATGAAATTGAAAATTGTTTTGGTAATATAGCAATATTTTAATAATGCTCTTTTTATGGGTTTTCTGGGTAAATATTTCTGAAAAATATAATATAATATAATATAATTACTTAAAATAAGTAAAATATTACTTATTAAATATACATTTATTTCTAACAATAATTTTGTCTTAAAAGTCTTTGTACTAAGTAGTGCAGAAATAAAATAGTTTTTAAGATTTGACTTATTACTTTTTCTTAAAATTTATTTTTTATGTCATTTTTTTTTATCATCATGTGTCTTAAAACTCTGCTTAAGGCGTAAGTTTATCATTTTTTATTTTTCTTTTTTATTTACTTATGATTTTTGTATGACCCCTCCTGGGAACAATTTAACTTGTCGTTTTCCTGAAGCACTATAAAGAACATAAAATTCATTCTCTTTTTAAATTTTTTAAAGATTCGTGGATTACATCATTCAAGTGTGAACAGAGATTTTGTATCGATTGCATACCTTTAGTTTTTAAATGGATATATGAAGGAATAAAAAGAATGTGGTAAATAATATAATACTAATGACATAGTTTTTTATAAATAATTTTGCGGATAAAAACTTAAAAAAATCTAATATTGATAATTACTTGTTTTTAGGCACGTTCTTATTTACACAGATACTTAGCGCTTATAGCCGTCGTTTTGTCCGTTCGTGTGTCCGTTTGTCAGCATATAACTGCTTAAAAATTACTCAAGATTTGAAATTTAAAATGTATAACCGTAGCATAATTTTATCGAGTCACTTCAAATATCACGAAAATAGGATTCATTGTTTAATTACAAAGAAAATCAAAAACATTCAGTTACATGAATACCAATGCGAAAAAATAGTTTTAAATGTATTTTAATGATATTAAAGACTTTGGAACGTGATGAATCGATACGCATCTTATGCAAAAATATACATTCTGTACATAATGAAGTGCAAAGAATATTTTTTATTAATTTACAAGTCCACACAAAAATATTCCATACATAATGGTCTAGAGGGGGGGGAATTTTGGTGTCATAATTTAATTATAGTATACTATTTCACAATTACACAGCACATATAAAATTAATATACACGTTGCTGAGGTTTACTACAAGAAACTTCCTGGATAATAGAAAGCGTATAGAATTTACAGGGACACACAAAATATTTCTGCTAATATACTGTATACTAAGTACTATATACTATTGCATTACATTCTGAATATTTCTGAAAAAAATGTTATAGTACGATAGTATATAAATGGTATAGTTTCATTTGCTATGTTTGGCTTGCAATTTCCAATTTATTAAATTAAATAAAAATTTCTTTTGATTTTTGTTAAAAAAACTTTATATATAGGGTATCGAAATAATGAGCCTAAGATATAATTTTTTATAGCTTTGACAACAAAAATTGTAAAGTGTTGGTTCGAGGCTACGAATAAAGTGTAATTCAAACAGTTATCGATAAGCGTATGTGCGGTTATTGCTTTGTAGGTACTTTTCTCGCTTACACACTGTAAAAATTGTCAGATGTTTCTGAATATATAAAAATGCACTGTAATCAAAAATGAAATTGTACAGTAACTTCTTCTAACTCACCTAAGGGTTCGAAAACCGCTCATTTACCTTTAAAAATCCCAGAAAGCAATTTGTTTTCGAAATTTGAAGAAGAATTTATAAAAATTAATTTTGATTAGCTTCCTTTCCATTTCGGCAACGCTTCTAATTAGCTTTTACAGTACAATAATCACTTTTCTCAAATCCAAATATCATTTTTTCGGATGCTACCAATTCATAAAAAATATTTTGATATTCAGAGAACATGTTTAATAGACGAACGTACAATATTAACAGTATTAACATTAATATGAAAATTGACATTATTTTGCTACAATTGTATGCACAAAATCAATTATACAACTGAAAATGTTTACTTGGGAATTGATAGAATTCGAAAAAGTGATATTTTGATTTAAAAAAAGTGATTATTGTACTGTAAAAGCTACTTAGAAACGTTTCCGAAATGGGCGGGCAGCTAATCAAAACTAATTTTTATAAATTCTTCTTTAAATTTCGAAAACAAATAGCTTTCTGGGATTTTTAAAGGTAAAAGAACGGTTTTCGAAACATTAGGTTATTTAGAAGAGGTCACTGTATATTTTCGTTTATGATTATAGTACATTTTTATATATTCAGAAACATCTGACTTTTTTTATAGTGCAGTGTCACATACGCAAAATACAGACTCTTGAGATTAAAGCATTTTGTGATCTACAATTCGCAAAGTCTGAACCGTTATTGCCGTACAATGAACGCGGTTAGCAAGATAAAAATTGCCCAATTCAGAGGATTCTAGAGCACGTACTTTTGGTCCAGATAATTGAAATGACACGCAAGGTATTCATTTTTAAAAATGCAAAAACTAAAATTGTAAAAAAAATCGCTAATAGTGGCGCTATAATATACATAAACCATTTAATTTGCTTCATAAATAATGAATAATATTTTAAAAAGTGAGACTGCTCAATAAAAATGCAATATCCACCGGAAGATATTTGTACAGATACGGCACATCCAATACTACGGAAGATACTGGCGAGCTCAGACTCACACAACCAGGCGGGGTTTCACAGAAATAAGTTTCCCACTTTAAGGATACAGTGGACTCTGAAAATTAATTTTTATAATTTTCAGTGATTTTTTTTAAATTTCTGAAAATAGTCATAGTATATATATATATCTTATTTCCCATTTTTTTAAAAATATAGTTAATAGTTTTAAGATACAGATTTTTCTTTTTTTTCATTAATGAAAAATGACAATATTTCAAAATGCTCCATGCGAAATTCTTTATGCCCAATTTT
>OZ025290.1:257125746-257173746 GCA_964019185.1 Maratus speculifer
TCTGATTTTTTTTAAATGCTCTCTATGTACGTATTAACAAATGTTACTTTTTTAGCATATTACTTGTAAAACATAAAAAAAAAGATTTTAACTTAATTATTTTGTATTTTTCGTTAAAAAATCATTAAAATTTCCATATAACTGAAATTTTAAAAATTAAAATGCGTCTAAAAAACTTTATTTTTAGTAACATTTCTTAACACATACATAAAGAGTATTTTAAACTAAAAATCAGAAAAATTGGGCATAAAGAATTTCGCATGGAATTTGGAAATCATGAAAAAGACGAAAATATTCATTCTTAGAAAAACAGGTTTTAGTAACAAGAATGGTTATAATTGCTTAATATTTTCCTACTGACGCAGTTACAGCTATATATAAGGGATATAATATCATTTCTAGTTTATATGTAAGTGTTTATGCTTTTATGGTAAACTCACATACAATATGTGTCTTCAGCAGTAATTCATACAAAGGACGTGAAGTATCTAAATTAAAAAATTCTCAAAAATAACTTTTTTTTATTTTCTAATATTTTTTTTAATTTTTCTAGAAATATTTATGGTATAAATACCTCTTTTTGTACAAATTTTAGTTAAATATGTTAAATATTTTTAATATATTAAATATATTAATATTTTTTTTTATTTTACGCTAAAAAGATTGGGGACAAAAAGCAATTCCTCTAAATACATTGTAAACAAACTTAAAAGAAACAGTTAAAAGTTACACTTAAAGTATTATTTTGCGAAATTTTAAAACTAGTAAGTATTCAGTGCAAAATAATAACATTTTGTAAGGCAAAACTAAAAACTAGGCTAAATTTTACGGATGCGAATCCGCAAAACAGCAAACAAAGGGAATGCTTTAACTCCAGTAAAAATTATCGAAGCGAAAAAATTCTTTTTGTGTTCAGTAGCAGGGAGTTCATATAATGTTATTATGCTAAAAAGTAAAATTCGACAATTTGATGATTTTTTGCGATTTTGAAAGTCCACTGTACCCTTAAAGGGATTGATGTATTCCGGAATCAGACTTCGCATGGCAGTGTAAGCCAGAATGGCCAGTTATTTCCGGATTACTGGATATGCCGTACTTCTCTGTACGAATAATCTTACGGCGGATTTTGCATTTTTATTGAGCAAGTTCCCATTTTTTAATATTCTTTGTTATTTAGAAAGCAAATTAAGTACTTTATATTCATTACAGCGCCTCCTATTGGCGGATTTTAGTATTTTCACTTTTTAATTTTTTAAAAATTATCAAGCGTATCATTTGAATTATATATACTCCTAATTTAATCTCATTTGAGAAATAGAACACATATCAGTTTAACTTTTTCTAACGCTTTATTTTATTTTATTTTATTTATTTTTATTTTTTTTTAAGTCTGACTGTAACTTTTCATGCGTCAAAACTTTCCGCTGATAATTCAGGCAAGTCAGAACGACCGGACGTGTTTATAAAGAAAATTCTCTTGATAACCCAATGCGTAAGCACAGGATGGTGACTGGGTGACAGGATTGTGTGCATCTTACCTGCTGAAATCTGTTCAGAGCGCAGGTCTTAAACTACAGTGGCACAGATTTTTCAGAGTTGGGAAATAGAGTTAAAGAAGTTACTGTTTCCATTTCTCCGGATTTGTTAAAAGAAATCTGAGAAAATTGTAAGATTAGTTTGGATGTGTTTCGTATAACTAAATGTGCACATTAAGGTGGGCAGAAAAAATTTAAAACGTAATAGCGCGGGAAATTTATCTTTTGTAATGACAAGTAAATTTGTAAAATATTAAACCGACCGGTAAATAAATTTCACCGCCGCAAAGAGGCCAAATTTAAAAAAAAAAAAAAAAAAAAAAAAAAAAAAAAAAAAAAAAACATGCTTTATTTAAAAAAATCAATTATCCAAATATTTTACATTCATTTTTTAATAGAACGCAACAGCTACACTAAGATATTAGTAAGTAGCAGTAAATTTCATTATGGTGACATCATAACTTTTACCAGTGCGAAAAAAAAGGTTAAAAAAGTATAACTTTCCGCTTTGATAATTTATATAGTTATTGTAATATTTCTATATTTGTTCACGTTTTTAAAAGACTGGGATATTGTTAATTTCGCCTAGATGGTTTGTGATGATCACTATAATTCTATCAACTAGATGCATTTGTGATAGAAATACCTTTAGATGCCTGAAATTAAAGTTTGTTCTCACTGCTAGACAACCATATTTCAGTTGATTCTTTTTTTGCTATATTCTCCTTTCCTCTAAACTCCGAGAACTTTAAAGATAAACTCCCTACCAGGATAAAGAATAGATAAAATTTTATCAGTGCAAAATCAAGGAAGAACAAACATTTGAGGATGCAGGTGAAAAATAAATCAACGGATGTTCAAAGGGTATCAAGCTAAGGTAAATCATAAACAATCTGTTAAAAACATTCTAAAGTAAATTATGTAGTCTAGAGAATAAATCACCAAGAAGAAAAGTGCGTAGCAGAGCTAAATCAAAACTGAATAAATCTTCACGCCGAACGTTTCTTTTTAACTAAATATTTAATGAGATAAAAATAAGCCGTATTACATATTTACAGTCTTATATACAAATTTACAAACTTTAAATCATTATTAGGGGACACAATGCTCACTTTCATATCAATTTTTGATAATAATAGTCATATCCTTTATCGTAATAAAATCATTCTGATCAAAGGTACATATCGTTGTTTTCTGTTTACAAAAATCCAAAGTGTTCTAAAAGCGGAAGTTGAAGTAAAGTAATTACATAGCACGCACGCCAATCTAACTGTAATACTTTTTTTCTGCACACGTTAATTCCTGAACTGATTCCCCATTATTTTAGCCATTAATCATAATCTAGCAAAGGATATTCTATATGAAATGGCATTGTAAATTTTTAAAGTGTTATGAAACAATAATTGCGAATGTAATTCGAATCGGACGTAATGGAACTGTCTGTGACACATTAACCAAAGGTAGTGACAGACGTTTTCTTGACAACGACTTCACTTCAACGGTATTCTTGCCTTCACTTCAATGAGTTTCAACTGAGATATCATTTCGAAAATTCGATAAACAGACGACGGGTTTTCGGCTATATTTTGACCGAATGTGTAAATCCCTGAGGATTTGTGAATTATTACCAATTGCAATTTTTAAGCCCCTTAAATCTGCTAGCTGTTGTTGAATACTGTTTGTCTGCTAAGCAGAAGCATAGCTGCCAACTTTTACGCATTTTTGCTACCACTAAAATTGTACAAATAATTAATATTTGTTTAATCATAAGATTTCGACGATTAAATAAGACAATATTTACTGTAAAATTTTTGTGGAAGGGAAAATACGTAAAAGTTAGCATCTATGAAGAAGTATATGTTATCAGATTAAAAGCTATTTAAACTGCTGAGAATTTAATTAAACTTTCTTATAAAAGACCTGGACAAATACCTCCAGAAAGCGGGATCGCAACTCTTAATAAAGTTTTGATATTGTACCTTGAAATACATAAAACCTTCTTCTGAATTTGTCATACTCTCTGAAAATATTCTGAAAGTGTACTGCATCCGTTTTTCCCCATTAAAAGAATTCATCGTGTTTACATGTTGTCCAGAATCTGCGTACTGTAGTTATTCGTTATTTTTCCGACCATCTACGAAAAGTAATACTTTCTGTGATTTCACAAAATGGCTATTTCGAAAACCAATAAGCTATCTTCATTGAAGCGCTCGTAGATAAAGAGGAAATAATCTGGATCCAGGTATATGAAGAAAATTGCTATGATAAGGCATTCTATGTAATCGGACAGTGCCTTCTGACATTTCATCATTCCTGAAAAAGGTATATTTTAACAATCCTTTAAAGTTAAAAATCGCCCTGATTTTAATTGATTTAAAAATATTGTAAACTATGCCCTATTGACAGTTGACAGATGATCTCAAAACATTGGGGAGTTTGGAAGGTTCGTATCAAGATATACGGTGTTATATTGTTAAGTGTCATTATCACGCTAAATAAATCCATAAAATTAGTTCAAATAACAGCTTCTAAAGTTTGTGGACCGGAACATTGGACGGGTTACACCATATCTACTTTAACCTCTCGAGCAATAATGGGTACACATAAAAGCAAGTCACATTATAAAATTAATTTTAAGTTTATTGAGCCATTTCATCTAAACATTATTGTTTCTCAGATAACAAAATACTTAATTCATTTAACATTATTTTTATGCAAGAATTTCAGTGTCTTGAAAGCATGTAGTAAAACGGCAGTATATGAAACAATCGACGAAACAAATGAGCGATTAACTTTTTTTAGTCTATTAGAAATATTTATTAAAATTAATAGATATTCATAATATATTAATACAGTCAGACCTCGCTATCCGAGTACCAGGTTTTCACGTCATTTCGCTTATCACGTTAGTTTTTCAAAGTCCCAACTTTTTGTATACGATTTTAATGTAAATAAACTCGGAAATCGTTGAGTAAAGTTTTACTCTGGATAACACGACGATACGGGAAAATCTCCAATTTTTCACAATCCATCTTACAATTACGGAAATTAAGAGATAAGAAATGTTTTACTCACATTTTTCAGAAAAGTATCTAAAATGCCCATTGTCATAAGGAAGAAACTTTATTTCAATCGTTTATCTGAATAAAAAAGACCGCACACTAGGAATGGTAGAATATGTGAAGGTGTGATTTCTTACTGTTCGTTCTCTATCTTCTAATGCACCTATTATGTTTCACACTGAGAGTGCAATACCTATTCAATTTGGGAATGCTAAACATTTCATTTCCACATATTATTCGTAATGTTTTATACTGTTTACATAAAACTGACAAGAAAGTCTGGCAAGCATGCTGGTTTAATCCAAGTTCATGACATATCGAATGTACAGAAGGTAAAGAAAAATAATGAAATAGGGCGTTCTTTTGATAAACATCTTAACAACCTCAGGCAGGTGCCACAAAAGGTGAAGGAAGCTAACTTGAAGTTAAGCCCTTCCAAGTTCAATTTGTACGAAGTCGCCTACCTTGGGCACATCATTTCGGCGGAAGGAGTTGGAACCGATGCGGAGAAAATATCGGCCGCGAAAAATTAGAATCGTCCAGCCGATGTCCATCATATTCTGAGTTTTCTAGGATTATGCACCTATTACAGAAAATTCGTCAAAGGCTTCTCGACGATTGCAAGACCAATTAATAAATTAACTGAGACCAATCAAAAATTTATTTGGACACAAGAATGTAACGCCGCTTTCGAAAAGCTTAAAGAGGCATTAACATCTACTCATATTCTGTCATATCCTCAAATCGATAAACAGTTTACTCTTGATACGGATGCAAGTAACGAAAGCATGAGTGATGTACTGTCCCAAGAAATCGACGGCCGGAGCGTGTCATCGCCTATTTCAGCAAGTGCTTGTCGAAGGCATAGCGAAACTACTGCGTAACACGAAAGGAGCTTCTTGCTGTAGTGAAGGCCGTAGACCATTTCCGTCACTATCTTTACGGTCGAAAGTTCCTGATCCGTTTTGATCTTCTCTAACCTGGCTATTGAATAATCCTGAAGGCCAGATAGCCATGTGGACACAAAAGCTTCAAAAGTACGACATGGAAATACGCTATCAAAAATGTCCATCGCATGGAAATTCAGATGCTCTCTCAAGAGGACCCTGCTCAGAGAATTGTAGATACTGCGACCAAGTTACGAAGAAATTTAATGCGAAAGGTCCCACAGTGAGACAAATGACATCTGGGTCAACATCATCACAAGACCAGTGGAGTGATGAGAGAATGCGGAAAGATCAACTTGCAGATCCTGAAATTAATCCCATTCTAGAGCTGAAAGCGATGTATAATAGAAAGCCCAGCTGGCAAGACATGGCCCATTTCCATCCTACGACTAAACGTTATTGGGCTTTCTGGGGTTCTCTTCATTTGCAGAACGGTATCTTGTACCGAAAATGGGAGTCTGACGATGGAAAGACATATAGATGACAACTACTGCTTCCTAAGTTGAGAATTTCTTTGGTTCTTCAAGCCATGAAAACCTTGTAAAAGGTCCGAGAGCGCTTTTACTGAAATAATGTTCGCAGTGTTGTGGAGATGTGGTGTCGAAATTGTGACACCTGTGTAGCACGTGAAGGTCCAAAGAGGCGCCCCCGTGAACGATTTAGGCGGTATAATGTAGCAGCATCTTTCGAAGGAATTGCTCTTGACGTCCTGGGTCCCCTTTCTAGAACATCTGATGGCAACAAGTACATCCTCGTTGTCATAGACAATTCACCAAGTGGCCTGAAGCCTACACTATACCTAATCAAGAGGCGGTAACTGTATCAGAGGTAATGGTTCCTCTTGAAAACCACTTCGATCAAGGAAGAAACTTTGATTCGACTGTGTTTAAGGAAATGTGTGAACTACTCGGTATAATCAAAACTCGAATTACACCTCTACATCCTCTGCCAGACGGTACGGTGGAGTGATTCAATCGTACCATCCTAAATAGCCTCTCTCTCCTAGTGTCTAACAATAAACAGGACAAGAAATTGCTTCTTTTCCTGCTTGTCTACAGGAGTGTTAAAAAATAATTAATTCTTTAATTATGTAAATGTTATTTTTTTGTTTTCCTCTAACTCAAGGATTGCACTGCCCGCGACGTGCAGACTTTGTCGAGGGAGTAGTGTTAAGAATTTGTAAATAGTTTGTATTTGTACTCAAAAATATTGCAAATAATCTTATTATGACCTATTCCTTTGCTAATATTAGTTTTGTTACATCGTCTCTTTTTGTTAACTTTTTACCAGGCAAAACTGTCTGTTGATTTTTAGTGAATGTGTATGGCAATTTGGTAAAATATTACAGTTATCGCCAAGTTGGTGTCATTTTCAATGACTACATTTTATCGACAAACTTGGCGATTGTTTGCGATGGTACCCTCTCTCTATTGTAATCCCCCTTACAGATATACAGATACATTATATGTTGTTCCAGTGTTTTCAGGATTTTTCTAGAAACATGTAGAAAATTCTAGCGCATGCCACGCACCTATACATAGCTGCAGAGCGGGATGTTGTTATTATTTGTCAGTCAGTCATTGAGTGAGCTAGTAGTCGATTCTTCAATGCGATATGTTTTAAGCAGGTTTGATTGAGTATTGTGATTTTTTCTATACTGTTTTGAATTTGATACAGTGTTGAGACGTTGTGTTAAGAGTCTCTGTGTACTTACCTTGACATACTTATCTTGTACTTGAACTCTGTACTTATACGTTGGATTTACACAGTTATTTCTGAAAATCTCGTAATATTTGTGAGTTTAAAGACTCTGTAGCTTTGAAGATTTGTTACTATAGGCTTGTAAATTACTTTTCATTGTTTTAAGAGACTGTAGATTTTGAACTGAACACACCATAAAATCAGTACCCTTATGTACGTGACAATATACTAAGGGGAATGCCAAGATATACATCGATTGTGATAAGGATGTCATCACTTCACCAGATGCACTGATTCCTGAAATTGTAAAAAAAAGACAAAAGTTTCTTCTGATTCGTGGATCGAAAGTGATATTTAGCTAGAACAAAACAAGCCTCTGACTAAATCCGAAGCGTTTCATTTCATTGAAACGTTCAGAAATTACCTAACATCTATTTATGAAATAACAGACATTGTTCAAAATTCTTTGTATAATATAGAAAAAAGAATAATATAGGCTAGGAATCACATCTAGGAATACGTAAACCTTAACTCATCAGTATTTCATGTAAGGATAAAAATATAAGTCATCAGAAATTTGATTTTTATTATTTTAAACTTTTTTTTCTGTTTTTTTTTTATTTAATAAATTTTTATTGCTTAAAAAATGCAAGAACAGTTATGAATTTAAAATAGTCTTGAATTAATCAAAATTAGAGGTTTTTATAAACATATTTTTCTGCAACTCCGGTTACCGCGACACTTCACATATAACGACATTTTTTCGGGTCCTGAGGGTATCGGAGTAACGAGGTTCGACTGTAGATGTGTTTGTTTGATTCTAGTGCACTGCAGTGAGCGGACATTTTTCGTTCAACGCTCCTACGTGAAATCCGCGTGCTTTTTCTTTTAAATAAGTCAAAAATTGAAACAAAAATATACCAAACAAACTTAAAAAGAAAAGTATTCAAAATAAAGACACTGAAAAGTAGTAAGAAAGAGCTCAAAAACCATAAATCTACCATACGTTCGCAGCTGCGTTCTCTAATTAATAGCAATTATTAGACACAAAAATTATAAAAATCCAGATAATATATAAAATAAAAATAATTTTTTTCATTCTTTATTAAATGTCAAAACCAAAAAAAAAAATAAAAAATGAGAAAATGACTTTTACCATAATTAGTTTATAGCGTATATTTCTCATATTTTCATGTAGTTGTCGCGTTCTATTAGACATTGAATTGGTATGTTTGTATAATTTAAACGAAAAGTTTTAAAAACCGTATTTTGGTCATTTTATTAAACTTTGATTCCTCGCAGTGGCAAAAAGTATTAGCCGGTTTATTTAATATTTTATGATTTTTTTTTTTCATTACAAAGGACAAATTTCTTGGGCTGTTATGTTTTGATTGTGAATGCTTCGGTTTTTCGGACCCAGCCTAGTACACATATCGGAGATTTGTAAGGAAAACTAGGTTAATTTACCTGAAATTTGATATATGATTTGTTGTATATAGTCAAAATCAAGCTGCTATGATGTATCATTTTTCTGTGTTCACCTTAATTCACGTATATAACTGAGTTATATTCTATGATAGGTAGTGATATATGTTGCTGTGCAGATAAGATCTTAATTATGATGAAGTCATTTTTTTGGACTTTACTTGAATTATGTATAATTGTAATTTTTTTATGCACACATGTTTGCAAAAAGTTGCAATAATTATTGCTTCACGATCTGAATATTTATATATCTAATTATAGTACAAACTCCCTTAATTGAAAACATTTAATGTACGATTTCTGACTTGTTCGTAATTTATTTGTTTAATCAAAATCAAAGTGCGTTTGTTTAAAACTTTCCATAAAAAAGACTCGTTTTTATGCCATACTTAACTGCTTAAAACTTTAATAAAACGATTCATACAATATGCAAAAGATAACACTTGTTAAAATTTATTTTGATGTGATACGCATATACTAAGATAAAAATTTAACAACATACGTTTGTAAAGATATACTGTGCTGTGTTGTCACTTTACCGCAGCATTAGTAGTCATTTTTGCAAACAACTCTAATTTATTTTGTTCCATTTCATGTAATTTTATCTTTTAAGAAATAATCATACGCTGAAGAACTACAATATCAGCAAAAGCGAAAACAAAATGACAGTCATTGAAAAACGTGACAGACGGTCTTTACTAATACATTTAGTGGTATTTTTTTCTACAGTTATTATATTTGGTGTTAACAGTAAGTCACGTTTGTAAAAAAAAGTAAGATCTGTTAGAACTCTTTCTCGGTCTTTTCGAGCCGATTTTTCGTTTTGGTGTGCTGTCATGTTCTAAATCCGCTCACTTTGTCGTTTTTTTAGGAATAGATTAATGGTCCTGATGCTTGAAATTCTAAGGTTTTAGGACATAACACGAAAATTTTGTTCAAATAAAATAAAAGGGAGATGTTGTTTATACAATTGTAAGTCCTTTACGTCGATTTTGTGTACCAGATGAGTATCTTTATGCAGAGACAATAATTTTAAAAGTCCACCTTTTCAAACAAAAAATTAAGAAAAATTAAGAAGAATTAAAAAATAAACAAATAGAGAACTCTAAACCATATTAAGCTAAAATGGCCATCTCGCAACGCACCAAATGCGCATTACAGATTCTTACCCACTTATTTTGTTTAAAACTGAAATATGTATCGAATTAAAACATTCGAACATTGAGATTGTAGGTTAAGTGTCAAGATTTTATTTCCGGCACTGTATGTAATAAAATAAGCTTTTTAAGAAAAAAATATCAACCGACTTCAAAAAAGCGCTAAAAAGAATTAAATAATTCTTTAAAATTCTCCAAGGCCAAAACGTTATCCAATAAGCACACATCGGATATCAGGTACCGGCATAAAAAACTGTTAAATTTAATATGTATAATTTAATATCCACCAAACATAGATTTTAGAGATAATATTATTTTACAAGAGATGAATTGACATATTTATGATTTATTTTATGAATATATACATATAAAAAGTAGTGAATTACTTTTTGAAGTTGGTGCCAAACAATCACAATCGATAATGATTATCCTCATTTTAATTAAGGTACTAGGTATAATTTAGCTACAATTCTTAATATACATCAAATAGTTTGGCACCAACTTCAAAAAGTAATTCATTACTTTTTATATGTATATATTCATAAAATAAATCATAAATATGTCAATTCATCTCTTGTAAAATAATATTATCTCTAAAATCTATGTTTGGTGGATATTAAATTATACATATTAAATTTAACAGTTTTTTATGCCGGTACCTGATATCCGATGTGTGCTTATTGGATAACGTTTTGGCCTTGGAGAATTTTAAAGAATTATTTAATTCTTTTTAGCGCTTTTTTGAAGTCGGTTGATATTTTTTTCTTAAAAAGCTTATTTTATTTCCTACTTTTTAGTTATGCATACCGTAATACACAATTATGTGTACTGGCACACGATAGCTCTTTGCAATGCATTACTAATGTACGCACTTTGGTAAGTTCTGATGTATTCAGTTTACTTGTCACTGTTTGATTGTCAACTTTTCTGAAACCACTTACAATATCGGTTAGTATCGTTGTGAATCTTAAGATTTTCTTTGTATGGTAACTTCTTCAGACAAGATCTGCCACTTCGAAAAGCTACCGCATTTATGAAATCTTAGTCTGCATCGAATCCTACGGTCATCGAAAGTGGGTATCAAAAGGTGACAATCCATCAAGTAAAGTGTCCATATACATAAGAGCGCGACATAGTGCTTCCATATATGAGCACGCAGCAAAATGACTTCATATATTCATGTATAGTAAAATGCTTTTCTAGTGTAGTCAGTCAAAAGTACTCCCCCTTCACTCAAAAAAAGGAAAGAGAAAGATTTTAGCAAAAATCGCACTATGCTTCAATCGATAAACAGCAACAATCTAATACCTATACAGGTAGTAATGGCATCGAAAATGAGTAGTGGCAATTCGACGAGGAATCTGAAACTCATAACCAATACCTGGCTGCCTCTATAAGAGAGTAACAGCATTTGATTCCCAAATATTTCTTTTACAGACGCTTTTGTCCCAACTACACTGTTAAAAATTTGAAACTTTTGCTGGACATTGTTAAAAATCTGCTGCATTTTTTTGCTACGCACTCCAGCGCTTGTATAGAAAACGGTTACTTGACTGCATTAAGGAGCATTTTCATAGGTCGCAGTAGAGACATTATATACAAGCGGCGGAGTGCGTTGCAACAAAATGCAGCAGATTTTTAACAGTGCATCATCACTTCACCGCTTATATAGAAAACGATTAGTTAAATGCATTATGAAGGATTCTCATTGATAAAAGTAAAGATATTCTATAAAAGCGATGGAGTGACGATGCAGCAAAAGTTGCAAATTTTTAACAGTACATTGCATTGCCAGGCATTTTTTAATATGGAATTTGATGATGATTTCCTGGAATACTTCGATTGTACTCGTATGAGAAGTTAACAAGATTGACGAAAATTGTCCGCTCAGCAAGATGCTTGGTGATTCGTTTTTGTCCAGAATCGTTTCAACCAATTATATACTGTGCTACATGTGTCGTCATATTCATATCGAGGAATCCTACACTGTAAAAAATTTGACACTTTTGCTATATTATCACTCTATTGCTTTTATAGAAAACGATTACTTCACCCAATTACGAAGCATTCTCATGGGTCAAAAGAGAGATATTCTACAAAAGCAGGGCAGTGACGATGCAGCAAAAGGGTCACATTTTTTACAGTGACACTGTAATCGGAAATGAGCGGTGGCGTATTCGATGAGGAATCTGAAACTCATTACCTATATCTGGCTGCATCTATAAGAGAGTGACAGCATTTGATTCCCAAATATTTCTTTTACAGACGCTTTTGTCCCAATTACACTACAAAAACTTTGAGCCTTTTGCTGCATCATCAGTCCAGAGCTTTTATAGAAAACGATTACTTCACTGTGTTACGGAGCATTCTTATCGGTCATAAAAGACATATTCTATAAAAGTTGTGGTGTGACGCTGCAGCAAATGGGTCAAATTTTTAACAATGTATCATGGAGCATTCTCATGGGTCAAAGGAGAGATATTCTATAAAAGCGGAGGAATGACGATACAACAAAAGGATCAAAATTTTTACAGTGTACACTGTAAAAAATTTGGCCCTTTTGCTGCATCGTCAATCCACCGTTTTTATAGAAAACGATTACTTCAGCCTATCGTGCAGAATTCTCATGGGTCAAGAGAGAGATATTCTATAAAAACGGGGGAGTGACTATGCAGCAAAAGGGTCAATTTTTTTACAGTGTACACTGTTAATAAATGTGAACCTTGTCCAGTTAGGATTTCACACTTTGGAAAGATCGTGTGCCTATGTAAGTGTAACTTAAAAACATGAAGAATGAACGTTTCTAATTGGTCGATTGCTTCGAAAAGATATTGAATTTTAATGTTTTAATTTTTTAAAAAGTTCTAATCAACAGATTTTTATGAAATTTGAATGGGACCACATGGGTCCCATACGCTTTCAAACAAAAAAAGAATTATCAAAATCGGTTCATATTTACGAAAGTTATGCGTGAACAACAAATACATACAGGTCGAAATCATAACCTCCTCCTTGAAGTCGGTTAAAAAGGCATTCTGTTGAAAAATAATTCATTTCTTATACATTCGAGTCTATCTATAACGAAACCCCATCCAGCTAATTTCTCTCTTTCAGGAATTGTTTGCTCGAACGGTCAATTTTTCCATAATTACATTGAAAATATTCTCCATATAACGAGATTTGTATCTCCATATAACGAATTTATTCAGAGATACTTTACTCAGAAAATGCTTCAAATTGAAATTTTTTGTGAAATCCATTTTTCTTCGCTGATTCCTAGTTTATATTTCATAACTGGATTCTTCTGCCTTATTCTTTATATCTAAAAGATATATTCACCTCCACCTTAAAAAATTCTCTTCTTGACAGAGTGTCTATCTCCAAAATTCTACCTTCAGGCGTATCAATTCTTTAAATTTCTTGTAATAAAACATCTAAAATCTTCTGAATAAATTGATACGGATGAGCCCTGCATTACCAGAAGACGACTTCAAATGGAACGAAACGTTCCCTATTCATACTTGCATTCCTTGTTACAGTATGAAGAAGTTCAAACACTTTGAAATCAGAACAACCAAAAATTAGAGATTTCTTCAATTAAAATAAATGTAAATCTTCTTTACGCGTTTTTTAAAAAAGAAATCCTTTGAATAAACGTCCATTTTCCATTTCGAAAATATTAAATAAATTTAAAATAAAATATATAATAACATTAAGCGTTAATCCTTTCAAAATATTATATACACAGCTGATAGCAATTTTCCTCCAAAATTTACACATTAAATAGAAAAAAACTTTTCGTCGTTCTCTATTTAACGAATTTTTCCATAAAATGAATTTTTTGACTGATCGATAGATTTCGTAATATAGAGACTCGACTGTATTTTGAAAGTATTGCATTTATTTATTATTAATTAATTAATTAAATATTTTAAAAAAGTGAAATTGTTTAAAAAATATCTAATGCAATTTTATGTCGTTTATTTTTTCTAGTTAATTTTAAAATTTAATACAAACATTGATATATAAAAAAAAGTTATCATCAAGAATTTATAAGCACATTATAACCCTTTATTACTTAACTTAGATATATTAAAAAGCTACTTTGCAAACAGAAATTTGCTATTATAATTCATGATATTATTGTATATTTATTCTTTTCCTTTTATAGGCATTTTCATAATGTACTTTCAGTGACATCTAACAAGAACAAATATTTAATCAAAATCAATGCACAAACAAGTCACTTTTTATAACAATTTCTAATGCACCTCACTTCAAATTTTAATGTATGGCATTTGCTTCTTTATAGATGTATTTTTCAGGATTTTTGTACTATTAATTTCATATGATAATGAAGTTAAAATATAATAAAGTAAAATCTTAACGAAATCAGACTTTTTGTAGAATTTGCTTTTATGAAGCTATCGAAAATACAAAAATAATATTCTTAATATCAGTATATGTATTATTAAATGCTAATAAGTATGCATGTCAAGACAAGCTGTAGGAAAATTAATAATATCAATAAATTTTCAAAAATTTTAATGAGACATGTATAATTTATAATTTGTTAAGCAAGCGAAATTTAAGATGTAAAGCCTTAATTTTAAATTTCAGAAGTATTTTATAAAATTCCTAATTTATTATAAGTGAAATTGAATTCCGTGTAAAATTTATTGCTCAAAAGTTGAATTAATTTAATAGAGCAATGTTACATAATATTCAAAATGTTTTTGTAAATTATTAGAAGCTTGATGATATTTTTAGTAATTTGCCAAATAAATTAATTTCTTTTGAAAAAACATAAGTTTAAGTGGTTGTCATTATTCAGTTATGTAAATTTGCAATAAGCAGAACTGCCTGACGTTGCTCGTGTACTACGTGGCCGCCATCCAGGTAAAATAACGTAAAAAAGATTTGATTCATAAACATTAAATACACATCAGTTTTTTACTGGCATTGCACTTAAAAAATCTGTAGATAAGTAGTACAAGGTGAGCATGCAAAGTTTACAATTCTCTCTGGGATTAAACCTTCTCTCAAGTAAACAGCTTCAAATACAAAGGGAGGAAAAAAATAAAGTAAAACATTTAATATTGACAGGTATGTTGGTCAAAAAAAAGTTTGGTGAATAATTTAAAGTTAGAGAAAACATACGGTAAACAATGCAATAAAAAACGCTATCTACATCAAGAATGTTTTAAAAAATAATTTTCATGCAGTAATCAATAAGGAAGTAGAATTCTTATCAGATAACTTTTATAATGATGATGCTAATTTGTATAATTCAGTTAGTGATAGTTCGTGGATGAACGTGGATTTCATTACAAAAAACACCATTTATCATGAAGATTATTATCATTTATGTAAATTAAATTAAATAGCAGCGAAATATTGGATGGTTAATTCAATTTGTGTATCGTGTGCAAGCAGAACCAGTCGAAAATTGCACGTCAAATATATCAAATGAGGTGCTTCGTACTTTAAAAATATTTTTAAAATATTCTGATCTTGGTGTCATAGTACCGAACTTCGGATAATTATAAGTATCCGAAATGTTTTGATCTTCTGTATAAATATTACCTGCTATCTATTATACGGGAAGTAACCTTTAGTAAACCTCGGCAATGTATATCAATTTATAAAATGTGAAATACTTTCATCTAATCAAAACATGACCCAAACAACTTCCAAAATTTCCTCCTATAACAATATTCAATGAAATACATTTGTGTGATAATGTAAATTAAAAAAAAATCTTTGCTCCATAGATTGTACAGAATGTATATTTTAGCGTATAGATGCATATCAGTTTTACTATGCTCGAAATAGTGTAACATCATGAATTACACTTGAAACTATTTTTTTCATTAGCCGTAATGTAACAAAATACTTTTGATTTGGCCCTGTAATTAACTACGAATCTAACTAAAAATTGGAATTAATCGACATTATTATGCAGAAATTATATATTTTAAATTTCAAATAATTCGATTGGGCAGTTTTTGCTTTGTTATACGCGGATGGACAGACGGATAGACAGACAAATGGACCGACAAATAGACGGACAGACAGACGGATGGACTAAACTTGATGGACTATAGGATAGACTATAGGTGCTCTATATTTATATATTTACGAATGAGCCAAAAGAGTTTAAACAGTCTTAAATTGAATATTTTTCTATAATTAACGAGGAGCATATTGGAACAAATTAAATTTATTCGACTTATTAAATTGATAGAGTTATTAGCTTTTCTTGTTTAAAAAAAAACCTAGATGCGTTACGTTTACATTAAATGATTTGCATACCAGCAAAGGTCGCACATTTTTTCTTGCAGCAAGATTTCCATTTTTATCCCATCATTTATTTTCTAAAAAGTGTTTTAATAGGATTGTTTAAGCGGTGTTTAAAATTTTTGTAATAAAGCTTTCTGAAACGAAAATATGTCATTGTTATTGCTTTTTAAATTTTATTAAAATATTTAAATATTTCTCATAAAAAATTGCATGACACAAATTGAGTTGTCTGCATTTCTTTCATTCAATTTACTTAACAATGTATCAAATCTCTTTTGCAAGTGGAGAGTCCATCAATTCTCACAAGTAATGGGAAGATTAGATGTAATAGTAATATTCAAATAAATTAGGATGCTTTTTTAACAGTTATTTGTTTAATTCGTTATATCTCTATACATAAAATAAAAGATGTCTGTCTGCTTGCCTGCTTGACCGCGGATAGCACCGAAGTTATAACACCCAGGTCTCTGAAATTTTTGTCATTTGTGGATGTTAATACCGGAACGTGCATTTTGCTAACGGATTTTTTAAGTTTAAATTTAGATTTAACAAAATAAGGCATACTGTGTAAGAGGATATTTGTAGAGTTCCACCAATCCAAGGAAACGAATCAGCCAAGTTAGCGGTTATTTGCAGCTAGCTACTGATTCGCGGCAATAAAGAAACAAGCCAATGAGGGCAAGTATTAAATATGGGATAAGTGACTTCACTGGCGTGATTTCACTTTGAATGATAGCAACAAATTGCAATTGTATTTGTTAAATTTTCCTGCATTGATGATATTGTTTTTCCTGATTAATATACAATTCATCGCCAAAATCTCTCCATGGCACTACCCAAAAAGTAGTAAACTAGGTAGTTACTCCTTTTATGTCTTCTTAGCGCATGTCGCGCGCGTACCCACACGATTGTGCGCGAAGTAGGTCTCATTGAAGAAAGGAATTTTAAAATAATTCAATTATTGCATTATTTTTGTGGTTCAAAACTATATTCAAGATTATGTTTCTTAATACTTCCAAAACACCCCCTGGTTTTCGAAACATATATACACTCACTTCCAAAAATTAAGCACAAAAATGTAAAATGCAAAAAATCAACAAATACTGCTTTGATTGACACAAAATTTGGCAGGAAAGTAGCATATATATTTATACATAAAAAAAATCAATAATTATGTTATGAAATGAAAGAATATTACTTTTTTATAAATTATCAGATAATGACATACTTTAGACTTAAACATAATTATGTATAAAGTGAAAATAAACTGCATAAAATGAAAAAAAAACATTAATAGGGTATGTGATCCCTCCTCATCTGTATACAAAGTTAATACCTTGTGACCATGCTTTCAATTAGGTGGTTAACCACTGCAGAATTAAGCAATCGCCATTATTATTGTAGAGCTGCTTCCACCTCAATAAGAGTGGCTGGAGGTGGGAAACGTAAACAAACAGTACGGCCGAGAGTATCCCAAAAATTTTGAATGGGATTAAGGTCGGGCGAATATCATGGCCACGCCATACACGCAATCCCTTCACTCTCCAGATAGTCATCGACGATGCCAGCTCTATGGAGACGTGTGTTATCGTCCATTAAAACAAAAATAGAGCCAACTGCTGCAGCCTACAATCTCACAATGGGTTCTAGGATTTCATCTCGATACCAGATAGCCGTCACAGAACCCAGTTTAAAGATATGCGGATCGGTGAGGTATCCTAATAAAACCCCTGACGACCCCATAATGCTTCCGCCTCGGAATGCATGATGTTCGGTGATGTTTTGGGGCTGATCACGTCTTCCTTGTTCACGCCATATCCTTATACGCTTGTCATGTAGCTGCAGAGCAAATCTTAATTCATTAGAAAAAACCCCACTAAAAATTTTCTATAGAAAATCTGTAGGGAATTGTCCCAAATTTCTGTAGGAAATTCGTAGGTAATTGGCCCATTCTGCAGATATTTTAAAGAATATCTTTAAAAATTCTGCAGATATTTTTAATGTAAATGTAAGTCTTCGAAATTTCTTTAGATTTCTGTAAAATTTCTGAAGAAAGTGGATATTTCTACAGATAATCTTAAGATTATTTTTAGTGGGGAATGATATTGCGCCAATCAGACACAGTCCATTTGACATGTTCTCGGAAGCACTTTAATCGCGCCCTTCTTGATTGGATGGATAGAGGAACACAAATTCGAGGTACCCGGGAGAACAGTCCACTTATATGTAATCTTCGGTGTACAGTATCTGCACATATCGCCTTACCAATGGACGCTGTAACCATAGATGTCACACGTGTGGAGGTCACTCTGCGATTCCGCTTGGCTATAATATCAATATATCGAACTTCTGCGGGGCTTGTAAGCCTTGGGCGACCGACTATGGACTTTGGGACAACTGTCTGTGTGGTTTAAAATTGTTTCTGTAAACGTGAAATTACAGAATGATGAACGCCGAAGAAAAGAGCCATATCTGTGATCGACTGTCCTGCTTCAATGCTCCCCACAGCACGCCAGTACTTAGAATCTTCCATTCGTCTTCTGCAAGTCATAGAGACACGTGTGTCTTCAAAACAAACTGTACGAAAGTTTTAAACACCTTTTATCAGCACTTACAATCAACTTCTATAACCCTTCTGTAAAGGTGGCTTCTTATAAAATTGTCCTTTTTGCATATTTCTTCACATGAAAGCGAAATGTTATTTATCAATCAGTTAATATATGTTACCTACCATATTTTCATACTTCCATCTACCGCTGCAGCGATTTGCATCCTCTTCAATTCTGATTGGATTCAGGAAATTAGCATTTTCCTCTCCGTGCTTAACTTTTGGAAGTGTGTGTATATAGCTGTGTTACTCACATAAAATTTTTTATATTTTTAAATTTAAATATACTTCAGATAAAAAAAAAATTTCTCTTTTACTACAAATAGATATTTTAAATGTTCGCAATTGTTTTGAAAACCTTTATGGTCCAGGGAAAGGTTGGGTGGATCAGTTATTTTTAATAAATAAATAAAAGATCACTTTATAAGCAAACACGAAACATTTTCTTTAAAAAACTTTATGAGTGTTACAAAAATTGTTTTAAAAATGTAATATGTCTCCCCTACCTCCCTACTATGACTTAAAAAGTTTATATAATTCTATTTCTAGAAATAAGTCATTTTATTAAATAAATGGTTGATCGGCATTTAATATTAACATTTTCTGAAGGCGGAAGCTGACATTTGTTTCATTTATTCGGATTAAATATAATTAATAAAACTGCGTCGAAAGTTATGAGGTCATTAAATAAACCGTTGTTATAAATATGATATATTTTTATTCTTTGTAGCAATTAATTTCATTTTATGGAATTAATTTCGGGATTCCTCCTATGTATATTTGATTTAATTTCACGTAGTGTTCTTTTATTTATTTTCTAACAAGAATTATTTAATGAAACAGAAAGTAATTTTTATTGAATTAATTTCCTTTAATAAGGCTTAATAAACATTCGCGAGGATAAAATTATACATTTTTCTTCGTCATTTAAGGAAATATTTAAACTTTTATATTCATACTTTTTTATATGTAAGAAAAAAATAAACTCTTTTATATTTTTTGTACTTAATACAAAGGCTTTTTTTATTTTAATTAAAAATAATGTAAAAATAAATAAATAAAAAGTTAATGGAACACTAGATACTGAATTTACGAAAATATATGTATATAAAAATATGTGTTTTAAAAGTTGTATTGATTAAAGAATTTTTTTTATTAAGTAAATGTTTCATTCTACAATACAAAATATAAGAAAAGAATAAGAAAATAAAAGAACTGTATAAGTTAATAAAAATATTAAATGGGAAGTTTAAATTTCTACTAAAAATGAATCTGAACCGCTGCTTGTATTTTAAAGACATTTTGACAATGATGTCTTTCGTATTTTCTTGGACAAATATAACTGCCATACATTATAACTATATGCATCATATTGCAGTCATTTTAAGAAAAACTGGCTAAAAAATTCGAATTAAAATAGCAAATAAAGCCTTTGTGCAAAACTGTTTAATGCTAAAAAACCAACGATTATAAATGCACAAATAAAGTAAGAAAAGGTAGCAAACAGCCGTTTCGAATCTATTGTGGAGATTCTTCATCAGTGCAAAACTCAGCGAGCTAGAAAAAGCAAAACTGAGCCTTGGCTCTTTGGAATTGGCACATCCAACTAGTATTTCTATGTATGTTTACCGATTACTCTGAAACTATCCAACCGATTAATTTGGTTTTTGTGTTAGGCTACCCTCGAATTGGAACCACTTCCATTTCATTGAAATTGGTTCAGTACTTTTTTAGTAATTAGGCAAATTTTAATAAAATTGGCGATTTTTCGCAAATTAAAAATAACGTGGACTTCGGATAAGCTCGCCGATTGGAGCACACTCTGGATGACCCAACTGTTTAAGGAGCCAGATTTAATCTCTGGTGCTGGAAAGAGAGCGTGCGTTCAACCCCATTCCTGAAAAAATTTACATCCATGTATAATTTACAATATTTTTTCCGTATTATAATTTTTATTAACTGGCTTCAAAAAATCATTAACTTTTAAATAAAAAGTAAAAATAAACTTTTCTACCAAAAATTGAACCTGCTTCAAAAACTACTGCAAAGTGAAAAAAAATTTTTTTACATAACAGTATTAGGAAATTAAAATAAGAGCATAGTATTTACCATGCGTGTTATTATATTTATGTACATTAATTTGATTTTTTGGAGTCAGTGCCAGCTAAGCCAATTTCAAAACTTAAATTAAGTATTCAATGCAAATCCTAAAAGAATAAAGGCTTGGCTGGCACCGACTCCAAAAAATCAGATTAATGTACATAAATATAATAATACGCATGGTAAATACTATGCTCTTAATTTAATTTCTTATTACTGTTATGTAAAAAGAAATATTTTTCACTTTGCAAATATTTTAATTAAAAAAAATCCAAAGCCGTGAAAAAAAATCGAAGATTAAACTGAAACAATTAAAAATGAAAAGGAGCAAAGAAAGTATTAAATCGATGTATTGCAAGAAAGGAAGTACTATAAAGAAAAACCATTATCCATTATGATTGTCACAGTAAGACTGCAATTGTTTAAATAAGGGAGCGTTTGAAGAGTTTTGAAAAGGTTTCTGCATTCAGATACACCTTTTAGCTGAAACTGTTTTTGTTCTTCGTCTTTTCTTTTAAACCAAAATTGAAATCTTCTATTAATTTTGCTCCCCTTTCAGCTGTGTCACTGACAATCTTGAAACCATTCTCTATGTTTTTGCTTTCAAATAATGTTTAATTTCACACCATACTTTAAGATATTTTTAAGTCACATATTAATATATATTTTTAATAAAAATTCGCATTTTGAAATGCAACAAAATCATCTATTTTCTTCGGTCAATGAACTATCTTCTTTGTTGAAAATTATTGACTTTTTACGCAACTATCCTGATCATCGTCATTTTCTTTTTCAAATTACTTTTCAATTTTAAAAGGATTACTTATTTTACTTTTTTCCAAGATGTCATTAAAAAATTAAAATGCAATTTGATCTCAGTTAAAATACCAAACAAGGGCTATCATTTTAGCGAATGCTTTATCTGTAACCTATTTATTTATTGTTTTCAACAAGTCATTTTAATAATTGAGATTTTGATCGGGAATCAAAGTAAGAGTAAAGACTTTGAACCTCGCTTTGACAATGGATATAGGAAGTGTCTCTATTACTTTCATTTTCTAAAAATTTTAACTAGAGCTGATCCCTTATAAGACATATTTACATAATTTAAGGGCCTGTGAGGTATATCTGGCATGATAACATCTACATCTGGTACCAGAAGTTTTGAAAGAAAATGTCTTTTGGTTAAAAATTTCATTGAATATTGCTTAGTGAATGAATTTATTTCTGAATTTGAAAAGTTTATTAAAACTCCATTTAAAATTTATTTGAATTCATAGTTTTATCCTCCGTATTAGCTAAAACAAAATTAACATAATAAAAATTTCCGATTTTATAAAAGAAATCCCCCGGAGGTATATACATAATTTAAGTGTTTCTGTTTAGTTTATAAATCGTATTAGCGCAAAAACCCGGCATTGCTTGAAATTTTAAGATTGTTTGAATATGCAATTTCCCCTGTTTTTCTTCCGTTAATCTGGTCGATATATTCCACTTACTTAATAAATATAATCTATGATATAATGTGAGACTAAAAATAAAACCTTTTGATGAAAAGTTTTTTTCCGAGTACATTGTTATATAGATATTTTTTTCATGATTTAAAAAATGACATGTACAAAACTACTATAAATTTTATTTAAAAGAATTCTGAAATTTTTATTACCGTTTTTCTCTAAGAATGATTTCTTGGAATGTAAATCGTTAGGAAATTTTTATATATAAGCACACACACACATATATATATACGGAATACATTTAAAAAGAAGGAAAACAGACTCAAAAAACCTCAAAATGTTAAAATACCCAATATTTTCATAACAGGGATTTTATTTGATTCAGTACGTTTTTTAAAACTCGTATGAAGTTATATATCCGCCTACGGACGTCTGTTATATTTGCAGTACGGCGTAGTATTTACATTTGATTATTAATTAGTTGAATAAATTGCTTCTAAATTGAAATATATTTTTATTACTGAAGATATTAAATAACTGAGAACTAGGTTTTTGAAAATTATTTTCCTATTTTATCATATTTTAAACATTATATCACCCCTTGTGAAAGTATAGGGAGATAACTCTTTAATTTCCTTTTATGACAATACTAAAATTAACCGATATAAATCATACATTCTTTGCAGATGTTTGTAGATTGGTTCCTGCGTCCTTTTAAAACAGTCATAATCCTCGAACTTCTATATCGTCCGTGAGAAACATATTGTTGGAGTTTAAAGCACCAGGTGAAAGGTAAATGTCGTCAAAGGACTGCAGAAACGTATAATTTCCATATTCTGTAATTAAAATGTATTAAAAATCAAGTATCTTTTAGATATGACTGTAGTGACTTTTTTAATTAGTCCAAAATTTAGTCAAAAATTTGTTATAATGAAATATATTTTATTCGGAAGCAAATTTGAATAATTTATTAAGATTCAACAGTAGTTACAACTAAAGGAACATTATATTTAGCTTATAATGAATATCGTATTACGAATTGTGATATTCAAACGACTATATATTCATTAGTTCATTTATTAAAAAAATTAAAAAGAAAAATGGTGCCACATATATATGACTCTCTCAGCAATAAAACGTGACATTATAGTATTTACTTTTCTTTGCTATTTGAAACCAGTGACAAACAATATCAAAACAATGATTAAGAAAAATAAGTTTATATTGTAGTGAATTTGTTGAATATGACATAACTTTTCAATTTAAACACAGCACAAATAGGTTAGATATACATACATGTGCACATTGTTTTCCATTATTAATGACAATTATTTCAAAATTTTCATGCTATGAGCTTAATTTTGTTTTTTGGTTTGATTTTTTTTAAATTGAGAACACAATTCATATTAGTGATAACAACGAAAAATTAGCTGTTTACTGTTTTTTACTCAATATTTCCTATTTCACAAAGAATTTAATATAGAAATCAATGTTACGCATGAATTATTATTTTTATTATTTTCCCCAGTATAATTAATGCAAATAAATAAGGCATGATTTTTTTTGTTATTTTTTAAATAATTTTAATGCGACCTCACCACTTCTTTTTAATAAGAAATAAAAATAATGCATGTTTTCATTTCATTACATTCTTGATTATAAAGTATTTTATTGTCTTTTAGAAATCAAGCAAAATACTGACTTTCCCTATTTAGATGATTTTCCTTTTATTAAAATATATACACGATGGTATATTTTAAAGAATCATTATCGAATTCCTATATTCCATGCAAAATTTTAAATAAACATTTATTGATTTCACTTTGTAAGATATTTTTTAAATTAGAATGTAAATTTAACATCTGGAAAATCGGCAAAAAATATTATTAAAAAAATGTTTTAAATGTTGTACTTCAAGATTCATTAATTACTTATTCATGTTAATTTTTAAGCATATTTTCCGTTATATTCGGGCTAAACGTTTACTACTGAGAATATTTAATGAATTTTTTTAAAAGTGTAATTTTTTTTTACACAAATTGTAAATTTAAAATTAAAAAACTATACACATGATTTTGTTACATTCTTCCATCTTTAGAAGAAGAAAGAATTGGATTCAAGAAAATTTATGATTTCCGGTTTTTGACGGATTTGCATGTTTTAAGGTGAAAATACATAAAATACAGTTTTTTTTTAACGAAATATTTAACGAAAACTTTTTTTTTTTTTTTTTTTTTTTTTTTTTTTTTTTTTTTTTTTTTAACGAAACGCTGCTATGCAGCATTATTTGCGATTCCCTGAATAGGTGTATCTCGAGAACTAATGTACGGATATTTATCAAATTGACATTCCGTTAGTCCTTGATATGAATTTAAGTATTATACATTTTCGGTAAATCGCTTAAAAGATGGTGCTGCTAAGATGCCTTTTTGTGATTTCCGCTATAACTCTATCTCTGGAATTCAAGCATAGATTTTCATAAAACTTCAGATTCAGTTAATCATTAATATGATTTTTTACTGCTTATCTTTTGTTGTAGATCACTCTCAGGTGGCGCTGCTATTCTGTATTTTTAACGATTTCCATGTAGTTCTGCCTCAATAACTAAAGCATGAATTTTCATCACGAAAATTCGTCACGATCATTTTTACGAAACTTTAGATTGGGTTAGATGTTGAAATAAGTTGTTGCAAATTAGGTTTCGTTGTAAATATATACCTGTACCGCTATGCCGCATAATGCAAGATTTATCAGATTATAGTGATTATGCCATCTCAAGAACTAATTTACCGAATTCTATACTATTATAATCCCCTTAACGGGCGTACATTTGCGTTTAATTATGGCACTATAATCGCGAATTTCGATAAATCAACATGGTTGAGATACAAGAAAGTTTTTGGATTGCCACATCCTATTCGTTTTTCTATTCGATGTGGAAAGGAGAGCGCTGTGTCTCTTCTATAATGGATATCATAAATTTTGAGGAAAAGAAAATATTAATGACAAACTAACGTAAAAAGTTATAAATAGGTAAGCATATTTCTAATTTAAGAATATTTGGCAAAAATGCAAATACATTTTTAATATTAATATTATGGTTAATGAATCTTTCATGTTGAGTATGTTTTAAGCATACGAAGAATTTAGGAATTTATGTTACAGATAAAATAACGCTAAAATTTTTTTTTAAAAGTCAAACTGATTTAACGTTAAAATTTTATAGAAAACAACCACATATCACTCAGATATACCTATATTAGCAAACTGCCCGGCGTTGACCGGTCTTCTTTATAATAATCTAAAAAAGAAAAAAAAACTCTAGTTCGTATGATTTTACATCTTATGAAATTCTTTTAAATGAACTTAAATTCAAATGTCCAATTGCCTTGAACAGTGTCTTGTATCTTAAACTTCTTCCTAAGGATTTTGTAACCAGGAGGGTTCTTCTACCTATGGATCCATGTACTGAAATTTATCAGCAGGTGACAGAAACATTCGGAAACCGAATAGAGTCATTAACGTAGTAATCAAGATTGTAGAATCTGAAAAGGAATGCACCATTAAGAGCCCACACTACTCACTGAAAAAGACCCGAATGATAATGTTAAGTCTATGGGGGTGTTCTTTTCAAAATCTAACTCAAATTTAATATTTTTACATGATTTTTTTGCGTAGGATAGCTGAGGACGCTCTACAACCAAGCTAGTTTTTACATTTTCAATTTTGGATTTCAGATTAAAAAAATTACTTTAACTTTCAAAATTGGTTAGAGCCGGCTCTGAATTGAAACTATTATAATATAAAAAATAAGCTGAATCGAAAAAGAAAAAACTAGCCCGGTTGTAGAATGTCCTCAGTTATCCTATTCATGAAAATCATATAAAAATATCAAAATTTGGGCGAGATATTTGAAAAGAACATCCTCATAAACTTAACATTATCATCCTGATCTTTTTCAATCAGTAGTGTGGACTCTTAAAGTTAGAAAATGTTTTGCGATGAAATTTCCTAATACTAGCTGAATTATATTTTAATTTTTATTATCTAAATCCTAGTGAAATAGTATTGCATTTCACCTATACATTCAACAGACTTAAATTATTTAATGCAAAATTTTATAGATATTACACGAAACTCGCTGTAACTATGTCAGTGATCCATATGTACATTGAACTACTTTCCAAACTCTATATTTATATTAGCAAATGCAATATAGTTAGCATTCAGTTAGAAATACAATAATTGCCCAAGAAGTATCTATCCAATCTCATGCGTACATTTTAATATTTAAAAAAAAATAATTACTCATTTTAATGCTTTAATAATTTTAATTCAATACCATACCAACTTTGATTTTCATGTTACATTTTTGCTTGAGTCAATTAATCGGAGTAAAAACGAATTCCGTCTCTGCACGCACCGAAGGACAATAAAATGATAGGCAGATTTTTTTTTCAAATTCAGGGAAGACCTACTTGCCTTACCAAAAAAAAAACCATAGACAAAAAATTTAGTTTAGTTCTAGAACTAACTTCATACACTTTTAGGTGGTACAATATGAAAATGGCATAAAATTCGCTATTGCAGCGGCCCTTACGGCGGATTGTTTTTTAATTCAGGGAGGTTCAACTAGCCATAGCCATGCACTTACAAAAAAAAATTTGGTTGAATTCGGTACATAACTTCATGTACTTTTGGTCGGTACAATATTGAAAATGGCACAAAAATTGCGATTGATGCGCCCCCTTCCGGCAGATGTTTTTCAAATTCAGGGAGGATCAATTAGCCATAGTCATACACTTACACAAAAATTTTGATTCAATTCTATTCACAGCTTCATACACTTTTTGGTGGTTGAATGGCAACATACGGACACACACACAGACACTCAGACTCACACACAGACCCACGGAGAGACAGACATTTTGTGAAAACATGTTTTTTGAAATCTACCCTAAAACGTATGAATCCGTCGAAAACTGGAAGTCAAAAAAAATTTCGATTACAATATTTTCTTCTATTGAAGGTAGAAGAAAGTAAAAATACATATGCGTCGAATTAATAACTTCCTCTTTTTTTCTGAAGCCGGTTAATAATAAAAAGTCCTTCCGGCAATGCCGGGAGGAAGAGGTAGCTTTCATATACTTATATATTTATTTATTTATTTTAAAGTAAGTTACATTGTTCAAAAATACTAATCTCAAACTAGTGGAAATAATCTTATAAAATTACTGACTTTATAAGATTGAATACTAGTTTTTGTCAAGACCGAATATTAATAGGAATTTTTAGAAATTAGTTATTTTTTATTCAATCTGGTTTTTATTTTAAGCGATTTAGAGAGTCACCAAATTCCACGATATCATAAAGTGTATGCCATTTTAAAGCAACATTGTGGATCCTTCAGGTCAGACCGTTTCAAAATGTCAGCCATAAGCAAAATTCAAAGTGCTATAACTCAATCATTTTTTAAGATATAGACAAAATAAAAAGTGTTCTGGAATCGTCGTTTTAAGTTCTAACACGTAAAAGAAAAATATTTTTCAAATTTTGATCTTTTAGCATTTAATTTTAAATTTTAAATTTTTTTAAAAATTTAAAATGGCCACCATTTTGAAACAAAATGGCGGATGATGCTGGCCAACGAACTCGGTCGAGACATTTGTATGTACTATGTACATACAAAGTTTCATTGAAATCGGTTCATAAATACGGGTGTTATCACGTGACAAAAATCAGATCGTTTCAAAATGTCAGCCATAAGAAAAATTCAAAGTGCTATAATTCAAACATTTTGTAAGATATAGACAAAATAAAAAGTGTTCTGGAATCGTTGTTTTAAGTTCTAACACGTAAAAGAAAAATATTTTTCAAATTTTGATTTTTTCGCACTTAATTTTAAATTTTAAATTTTTGAAAAAATTTAAAATGGCCACCATTTTGAAACAAAACGGCGGATGATGCTGGCCAACGAACTCGGTCGAGACATTTGTATGTACTATGTACTTACCAAGTTTCATTGAAATCGGTTCATAAATACGCGTGTTATCACGTGACAAAAATCAGATCGTTTCAAAATGTCAGCCATAAGAAAAATTCAAAGTGCTATAATTCAAACATTTTGTAAGATATAGACAAAATAAAAAGTGTTCTGGAATCGTTGTTTTAAGTTCTAACACGTAAAAGAAAAATATTTTTCAAATTTTGATTTTTTCGCACTTAATTTTAAATTTTAAATTTTTGACAAAATTTAAAATGGCCACCATTTTGAAACAAAACGGCGGATGATGCTGGCCAATGAACTCGGTCGAGACATTTGTATGTACTATGTACATACCAAGTTTCATTGAAATCGGTTCATAAATACGCGTGTTATCAAGTGACAAAAATTAGATCGTTTCAAAATGTCAGCCATAAGAAAAATTCAAAGTGCTATAACTCAATCATTTTTTAAGATATAGACAAAATAAAAAGTGTTCTGGAATCTTTGTTTTAAGTTCTAACACGTAAAAGAAAAATATTTTCCAACTTTTAATTTTTTCGCATTGAATTTTAAATTTTAAATTTTTTTAAAAATTTAAAATGGCCGCCATTTTGAAACAAAATGGCGGATGATGCTGGCCAACGAACTCGGTCGAGACATTTGTATGTACTTTGTACATACCAAGTTTCATTCAAATCGGTTCATAAATAGGTTAGTTATCGCATAGCAAAAATCAGATATATATATATATATATATATATATATATATATATATATATATATATATATATATATATATATATATATATATGGTTATATATATATATATATATATATATATGTCAACATTTGAACGGAGGGTGGTTTTGGGGTCTGGGGGTCATGATCGGTGAAAATATACCAAAATTTTCCGGAAGTGCTTTCCTCCGGACGGCTGCAATAGGTAGCTTTTTACTTAATGTAATGAAAGCTACCTAAAATTGTAATACGGAAAAAAAATTGTAAATTTTACATGGATGTAAATTATGTCAGGAGTGGGGTTCAAACCCACGCTCTCTTTCGAGAAACAGAACTTATATCGGGCTCCTTAGACCGCTCGGCCATGCTGTCTACGCTCCTTTCAGCGAACGTATTCAACACTTTTAACTAGCGAAAAATCACTAATTTCATTAGTTTTTCCCTAATTACTAAAAAAATACTGAACCAATTTCGATGAAACGGAAATGTTACCAATTCGAGAGCATCGTCTTTCACTTAAAACAAAAATAACAGAAATCGGTTGCATAGTTTCGGAGTAATCGGTGAACATACTTAAAAAAATCCATACGCGTTGAATTGATAATCTCCTCTCCTTTTTGGAAGCCGTTTAAAAATTAAAACGGAATATTACAATGCTTGTTTATTTGTTTTTATAAAAAGAAAAAAAAAATTAAGATCAGGTCTGGTTTCTGAAAAATGTGAAAATTTTTAAATCAATAAATTTTACAAAAAATGTGGAGTGACATTCTTCAAAACAAAAAAAAAATATTTTTGTTTATGACTATGAGACTAGCATTATTATTCTAAGTATATATATACATATATATATACATATATATATATATATATATATATATATATATATATATATATATATATATATATATATATATATATATATATATGTATGTATGTATATATTTGCAAATCTTATTTTCAGAATAATTGGCAATTTTTTGAAGGGTCCTCCAAAAGAAAAATTCGACAACTGATTTCTTGTGATAACCCTAAGTACATATATTTTCGCCAGAATTTGCATTAATTATATCATGACTTATTTTGATTTTTATTCATATTTATTTAACTTTATTACACTAACCATTTTAAAGTAAATAAGAGAAATGGACAGTTTAAAAATGTATTTTATTTCTTTCTAAGCTTTTTAAATTATGTTATTAATTAAATACGTCAATCGCAAAGCAGCTTCATAATAAAACATATATTTAAAGTTTTGAAGAACTGAGAGGTACAAAAATTAATCTTTTTATACAAAAATTAATATCATGAAAAAAATTTTATTGACTGTAAAATAAATATTTTTGTGAAATTTATTCCTTACGTTAGATTTATTTAAATAAATATGAACCAGTATGATTAAATAAAAACTCTTAAGTTGATTTTTGATGAGGAAAGACGTTTGATTTATCAAAGCATAACATATTCAATAAATATTAAATAAAACGTTAATGAATGTTTGAAAACAAAATCGATAAATTAATGAAAAAACTCTTTTTTTAAAATATGGTTAGAAACTTTAACTTCAAACATGTTTACTTTTTCAATTTTATTCGAAGATTGTATAAGGAAATCAATTATTTTTTTTACTATATACAGTGATTACCGAACATAAGTACAATTTTGAGAATTTTTTTTGCTTTTGATATCTCATCATCATATGCTCGTAGCAAAAAGCAGCAGGGTCCCTATAGAGATTAATGTATAAAAATAAAAACAAAAATTATAAAAAATTCAAGCAATATAAAAAAAATACATTAATGCAATGAAAATATCGTGTGTAGCAGAAAAGAGTCGAAAATCAATGTTGGAAATTCGACAATTAATTAATCAAATTTGCTTTAGCTGTAGACAATGCTGTTTCTTTAAAAACTAACAATAGATGATAAGATAATTGAAAACGCTTAGTAAGGTATCTAGGTTTTTGATTGTAATGAAAATTTGTGCCTTTTTAAAATATATTTATAGAAAAGCAAAAATGGAATAATTCCTTAGATTTTAATACGACAAAACATGATCTATTTCTTGAGGAAATATCAATAAGTGTATTTAAAATAATTAAATACACATCGCTGCGACTATTGTTTCAGAGATACATAATAAATTGTTCTAATGAACTATGCCTGCACTTAACAAAATATTCGAGTCAGGAAATAAAAATTGTTTTCCAATCACAAATTTGATTAAGTATTCATTAATTTATTTTTCTAATATAACACAGTAAAAAGTGTATGAGTCTGACAACTTTTTTTTCACAGAATTATTAAACATTTTCTAAATATCTCATTTACGTCTTTAATTGTTACAACTTTTTAAAAAATTCATTCATTTGGTTAACATAAAAAAATCAAAATGTTTAATGAGTGAATTTTTAATCTATTGTCATAATTAACGCAAAACATAAAAAATAAAAAAGCACGTATTTTAATTTTTTAACTCTTTTTTTGTTTTTTAAATAAAATTTGAAAAGAACTTGTTATAAATTCATTTAATTTAAGTTTATATTTTCCCCAAATTAAATAAAGATGGTTTAAAACTCGGTAAATACAGGTTGGTTATAATTAAAGTTACTCTGTTTCGATTAATGTAGAGACCGCTCTGGTTGAGACATATCGATGAAACTTTGAATATTATTTACATGGGACATGGGGAAACGAAATCTCCTATTAAAAAAGTTACTTCATTTTCGATAGATGGAGCTTTTATCTACAAGAAATGATTTTAGGCAAATTTGGAGCTGTTTCAATAAGCCAGTAACTGCTGCCGAAAAAGCATTACGCATCATACAGTTAAAGAAGAAATAACAAACGTTATTGGTGAAGTTATGTTATCAGAAAGGCAGTAATGTGTTAACTATATTGCGAAAATATCGACGTTTAAAATATTGCGAAAGAACCAAAGTCGAGGCACACATTAAAAAAGATGATGCCAAAATTCGAACGGACTGGGGAGTTGGACGTGCTGCAAGAAATTAAATGGAAACAGATTTAAATGGAGCTGCAGTAGTAATCGCTTTGGCCGTCGTCGAAAAGTGTACAATTCGAAATATTCTTCGACAGGTGCTCGAGCGGTATCGAGTGATTCGTGTTTCTCTTGCTCCACAGAATAAAAGGTTTTTCGATCTATTTCAAAATAAGAACTCATAAATATTTGATTTTTTTATATTTATAGCTTTCTCACAATTTTTACGCATCCATACATAACTGTGATTTATATTAAATATCCAGGAAATCAATGTTGTTTTCTAGTGCGCATAATAAAAATAAAACCATCTCGTAAATTCTACTAAGGTATTATTCTATTTCCATTGTTCTTCATTAAATATTCTTATAATTTGGTTTGCAAGAAATATTTTTTAACCCCTTAATGCGCAGTGTTGCCGAGTCGGCAACACCTAAAGTTCCGCCTGTTTAGAGACACAAAAACTCCGTGAATGTTTCAAAAACTACTCTAATGGCTACTTTAAATCTTTCTTATGAATTCTACATGGCAGCACCAGAGAGATCAAACTCTACTGTTTTTAAGTAATAGGTAAAATGTTTTACTGTAATAAGCACTTCACAGGAATGCTCTTCTCACTGCGCTTATCAATGCTTTACTTATGGGAGGTTACCACTTCGACAACAACTGTATAATTAAAATGGTTAGTGCAATCTTTACAAAACAATACTTGTGTACTCCTGTAGGCCTAAATAGATTGCCTATTTTTTTTCTTTAAATTCCAACTTTAAAGAGTAGTGCGCCGGAAAGGGTTAAACACTTAAAAAAGTACATTTACAAATATTGCTCAAATTACAGATTTTCAATCCTGTTTATATTCAATGTATCTTTCACATAGTTAAATAAATAAAAAATAGTATTAAGCTTGCTTATAAATTCTGTACGTTTATGTTTTTTTATAAATATTAATTGCTACATTAATTTAAAAAAGTTTCTGCAGTTGATATTTTAATTAT
The DNA here is from genome assembly GCA_964019185.1 of Maratus speculifer. Classification (NCBI taxonomy): domain Eukaryota; kingdom Metazoa; phylum Arthropoda; class Arachnida; order Araneae; family Salticidae; genus Maratus; species Maratus speculifer. The sequence continues at coordinate 257,158,818 of OZ025290.1, forward strand.
AACACAAAGTTATTTGTTATTAAAAGAAATTTAAATAATTCTCTTTAATTAATCTGAATGAACTTTTAAATGATAATTGGAAATAATCTAAAAAAATTCTTTTAAAATAATTTTATTCTTGTCTCAGAATAAATAGGGAATTTATGAGATTGAGTAAACTATAATCCACAGACTATTTTCAATTTTAAAATTTTTAGAAAACTAAAACCCATTATGAAATACCTATCACTCCACGCTATTAAAATGATTCAATTTTGTATCAATGCATCGAATTAATTTCAGTTTTTAACATACATTTTGTTTTTATAAAATGCATGCCAAATTTCAAATTACAGCAAATGGTTTTTTTAAATGTTAAAAAAGGTATGCATATTTTGTTTATCAGCTTGGGAATGTAATTCTAAGCTTACTTTACAAGAAAAAAGCAGCTCAAACTTTAAGTAACCTGAACCTCAGTGTCCCGTAGAATATAATTGGATTTACCTTTTGAAGGTCATACCAATATAAATGAACACCATCTGGAATACCGATATGTAACTTATGTAATATACAGGGTGAGTCATAAATACGGAAAAATATGCTATCTCCTTAAATATTGCATCTAGATCCGTACTTCCAACTGCAAAAATTCATAAAAAAGGTGAAATTTCTGATAAAGTAAGTTGCAACTCCATGGGGGGGGGTCTATTTGAAAAAATACGAAAATTAAATTTTTATACGGCTCCCGTCGAGCGAAATTCCCACTTAGGAAATTATTCCTTATCCATTCCTAAATTGAACAAAAAAAAAAATCACCTCCGTATCTGTAAACTTGACAGAGATATTAAAATTAAAAATTCTCCAAAATTCGTGACATACACCACTTTACCATGCCTGTAAACGAAGAGTTTTTGTCTCAATTTCAAAGCAAATGAGGGATCATCGACAAATTATCCATTATTAAATGTCGATTTAGGACCGTGCCTCATTTGGCCATAATAAAGCAGCGCATTGATTTGAATCAAAACTTGTTTTCAAAATATGTTGATCGTTAACACTGGAGGTCTGCATGGATGGAAATATATAGGTCCGGTCCCAAATTGACCCATAGGGAAAAACGTTCTACCATGCATAGAAATTTGTTAAAATCATAATCCGGACCAGCCTGGAAAACAGTTTAAATCATAGCTCGGCTCAGCCGTGAATTTCTACATAGTTTTTTACATCAGTGTAGTTAAAAATTGTTTCGCGTGGATGAGTTCTGACCAAAAATACTTATTATAGCTTTTCGTTTTTTATATTTATTTTTTTATTATTAAAGAAGCGCCAAAAACTGTGATATATTTATTTCATCAATGAATCTTATATGAAAATGTTTCACTTATATTTTAATATCGTTAATCAATATCCCGTGCGTTGGAGACTTTGAAAAATGTTTTACAGTAAAACCTTTTAAGACGGAATCACATAGGAATGAAAAAATACGTAATAGACAAATGCCCTTTTAAGAGGGTTACATGGAGTTTTTTTATTCTCAGGTATTATTGTATTTATTTTGCATGAATCAATACATTTTCTGTTTAAAACAGAATTCGGTCATAGGCAGTTTTTTTTCTCTGGTTTTATTGTTTAATATTTTAGCATTTAAATATACTATTCTTTTAAAAAAATAATTTTTAAAGGTTATTTTTATTTTGTAAAATAAAAGATATTTCAAAATCTATGTGGTTTTCGTAAAAAAATTTATTGATCCAAATTTTACTTATTTCATGCACGTATTAGATCAGTCAGAGACAGTGATTTTAACATGGATTGTTTGAGACCGGTTTTGAAAATTTCGTCCACTGCAGACCTAAAAATAAGGAAGAAGTCCCCTCCGGTATGAAAAATACATTTAGACCCAGATAGGCGAGTCTTCAAAATAAAGAACGTCTCGGTCCTGACCCGGCATTGGCCCAGAATGCAGATTTTTCAAGAGCCTTTCCAGGACGATAAAAAACTTGAAATTGTGAGAGCTAAATTTTTGAAAAAAGACTTAATCTGTATCTTAGAAAAGCATTCTTTTAAACAACTTTCAGGTAGTAAAACAGTATATATATTATTTTCTGCATAATGTATTTTTTTCCCGACTATTTCATGTTTTTAAATTATTAAAAGTTAAGAATTGTTAAAGAAAAAAGTATAATTTTGAAACATGTCATTTTAAATTATTTTACATTAGTTTTGCTTCGGGCAAAATTAAAAAATTATTTACTTTGGAAAATATGATTTTTTAAAAGTTATATTATTTTGCCAATAAATATTATTAACTGTTTTAAAATTAAATAAAAACAAAATTCCTGGAACAAACTAAATTCAGATTTTCATCTTTAATTAAATGGAAAAAAATTGATATCCGATAAATATTGTTACGAGTTATAACGATGTTTAATTATCCCATTTAAAACAGTACTAACCACATGAAACTTTTTTGTAATTGTACGAGAAATTTTAGAATGTGATTTTCTTAGCACGTTATAAGACTAACCATCACAAAAAAGAAAAAAAATCAAAATTCTAATTCAAAAAATAGACTTTTTACGCGTTTCCTAGAACTGTTAAATTAATATTGTTCTTTGAATTGCGCGAATTTCAGTTTGTGTCTAATCCCTTAAAACCTGATGAATTATTCAAACGGATATAATTCTGTGAGTTTTGAGAGATGAATATGCAACTTTTTGTGAATTATTCAGAACTGGATAGAAAAAAAGTTTTCCTAATTGGCCTTTTTATCTTACGGGGGAGGCATATAAAAAGTGAATTTTCGTACTTTTTCAAATATATCCCCCATGGAGTTGCAACTTATCTGATAAAAACTTTTACCCTTTTTATGTATTTTTGCAATTGGTAGTATGGGTCTAGGGACAATATTTAAGGAGATAGCCTATTGTTTCGATATTTATGACTCACCCTGTATCCTCTCCAATATTTATTGAACTTCATTAAAAGCAATTAATTCAATTTAATTAAAGAAATTTTGCTTATATGTGCAAAAAAATGATATAATACATGAATTGATAGAAAAAATGACGGAAACACCACATTAATTTAATAAATTCAAAATTAATTGCCACAAACAGTAAAAATATATCATATTCTTAAAATTAGTTCATTTAGTGTCCCCATAACTATTTATACATATTTATTAATTATATTTGGTACGCATAATTTTGTGAAAAATTAGCTTTCGCCCTCGTATAACAGCAATTTTAAATGTCAATTATTCTATTTATTTAATAAAATGTTTATGACCTCTTATAAGGAGTATAGTTAGATTATCATTTAAAGTGATAAGTCAAAACGGAAGAAAATGTCACACAACAAATTGCTTATTAAATCCAAAATTGAAATGATTATATAAAGGGAAAATGTACCATCATGCTCTTTAGTATTTAATTGGTTATTTACACTTATTTATTCCTGTTTCGTTGTCCAAGTGTTAGACCAATTTATTATTAAACTCGTGTAATTGTGGCTTCTTCTCCCATATATAAGGAGAAATTAATGCCAGTGATGAAGGAAGATGCAACACCACTGTAAATAATAAAAAAAGACAAACATTGAAACATTACCTATGAATTTACAATATACATTCATAAACAAGTAAATCTGCCAAACGTTTTTTTTTAAATATACTTTGCAAAAGCTAATAATGGTTCAAGCCTGCGCAAAACTGTAAATAATGTGGTTTGCATAGTATTACACGTTTCATGCATCTATATCTTGCATTTGAAATATGGAATCTAGCCACACTTGAGACCTTATGTTTTTTATCTTATTTTTTTTTAAATCTTAAATGTATATTTTTCATACAGATCGAAAAACATAATCATTATCTTATCAAAATTAAAGTCATTGGTATCTGGAGGATTGTCTTCATTTGAGGAAGACGATCTAACACGTCAATATTACTTCTGTATTATTATTATTATTATTATTATTATTATTATTATTATTATTATTATTATTATTATTATTATTATTATTACCATTGTCAAAATTCATGCTTGTACCAGCAACAAAAATATGCTAGTTATTGCTAAGTATTGCTATGTCTGCTAGATTTCAATGCTATAATATGCTAGCTAGCATCACATGCTATATCACTAGCTTGCAGAACAAAAGCATAACAAGCTATATGCACGCATTTCAATCTTATTTCCAGCAAAGTGGGACCAATGCACATCATTACTTGCTGGAAATTCCGCTGGAATAAGCAAATAGTAATGCTAGTTTATGCTATTTCACTTGCTGGGTTATAGCACTTGGTGCTTGTCTAGCAAACAAATACCAGCATGAATTTCGACATGGGTATTATTATTATTATTATTATTATTATTATTATTATTGCCATTATTATTATTAACATTTTGCCTTTTTCCGATTTTTGCTGTTTTTTCTCGCATAGTTTTTCTTCTTTCTGATGAAGGTTGCTTGTTCCGTAAGACCAGATTACTGAATAGAAACAGGATCGTTTTCTTCTAGACAGAAAATCATTTTTCTCTACCGATGGAACCAGTGCTAGTGATAATCTACTGCTACTAGATATACTGTTATAAGCAGTTGTTCATATAGACCCACATGACTTGTCGGTGGAAACAGCTGCTGGTGTATGCCTGATGTCAAATGTGCCGCTTATGAAAACACCAGCTCTGTCAATGATGGAAAAGATCAGAGATAGTGTACGTATATTCTACGATTTCTTGTGGGTTATTGAAAAAAATTCGAATAATTGAATATCCAGAAGTATCATTTCGTACTGCTGCTCCTTTTTTCCAAGCTGTGTTGAGAAGTGATCAAAACTGAATTCTTGAAAATTTAGTATATCGCTTGCTGTGGTAACAGGCGTTCAGGGATTGTCACCAATATGTTTTTAATGGATTGAAAAAGAATGATCAAGTACTGGGCAGTATGATTTGGAATACAGATAAGAATTAATTCATTTTGTGTTATTTTGATTTTTTTATAAATCATTTTACATTTTTCGCAAATATAGGGGAGGGGGAGGAAGATGCCACACAGACGTATTTCCATATTGTATTAAGATTATGGCCGTTACTACTTACCTTGTATGTGTAACATAATACGAAACTTATTTACATTGCTAATGTCTAATTTAATTTAAAACACTCGTTTATGTACGTGAAATACACGCTACTAAATATTGTAAGGGTTTTATTCACCGCGTTAAATTTTCACGAGATTAAAAAATAACGGTAGTTAAAGGCGATAAATTCAGATAAATACACAAACCTCATGGACACTGGACTCTTTACGCAAGCCGGTCAGTATTGCCATTTACTGGGATGCCACATAAAAGTACTACGATCAAACTGGCGTCTTCCCACGAATTACCTTGTAGTAGATATTTTAAATTCATATAATTTATTTCTTTTCTATTAGTGCAATTTTCATCTTGAAAAATTGTATGGTAATAGAAATTATCAATTAAAAGAAATATAAAATTTAGTTATATTTAGAAAACTAATTGAATTTTGTTTTTCTAATTACACATTAATCAAATTTTTTGTAATCCAATTAATATATATATATATATAATCACAATTCTTTTCATCTGATCTAATGGTAATTTTTTTTTCATGAAAAAGACATATGTATGGTTTAAATATAGAAATGCATTATGAGTAATAAAAACGATTGTAAAGAAGATTGAACTATAATTTATTCTGATTAATTTTTTTAATATTACTTTGTAGTAAAGCCCTTTAATGCATTAAAATGTTTTTATCAAATGTTTTGATAAGATGAAATAAAAGTAACCTTAATGGAACATAAAACTAATTAAAATTTTTCGAAAAAAAAATCATATTGACTACAAGAAATAAAATGTAACTTATTAATAAATAACGATATATTAACCTTTCTCATAACCGTTAGCATAATTTTATTAATTGCCATTTGAGAACATTAATAATGTAAATCTTATTTCGCCTTTTTAAAAGCACTAATATTAATTATCTATTGATTTGCCTTTTTAATGAAACATACATTTTTTTCTTTTGACCATGTAATTATATTAAATGTATTTTCTTAAGAAATAGAACTTCTGATATTTAATTATATGTATGAAATATTTTCGTAATTGCTGGTTGATATAAAACTACTTAAAAGTATATGTGTGAAGAGTTTCTTCCATTTAACAACATGCAGATAATGACTTTATTTGGAAATTATAGAATAAATTTAGAATTCTATTTATATTTGTATATTTCAGACAGGTAAAAAATCTTTTTTTAGCTCAAACTTAATGTACATTAGCAAGATTATAAATTGATGCAATATCTTGAGAAAAAATGGTATATTAGTCCCAATGGAGAATTGATTAAGCTTAATTTATCAATCTAAATTTAATTAAATAGATTATACCTAACAAAATTATAAATATTCATTACTCATACACTTTATATATATATATATATTTTTATGAATAGAAAAGAAAGTTGCTTTTTTTATACTGACGATGTTTTTAATGAATATTTTAAAGTTTTTCATACACAAAATGGCTATACAAAATTGCTATTAAAAATATCACGAACAGTGTTTTTTTCCCAAATTAATAAAAATGATACCAAAGCAGGACTGACCATTCAGAACCCTTTTGTTTTAATCGACAAGTTTTTCCAACAAAGCTTTCAGAATAACCTCCCTGACAACAAAATATTTGTTCAGAAATAAAAAGGGATTCAAATAATATTTTTGACTTTATTTATTTTATTTATAATGTCCATATTTTACTGAGAAGTTGACGAAAAATTTATGGTCATATTTACCCAGTGCGTGTGGTTACGTCATAGAAACAGGTGCGTGTGCTGATAGGGTTAATTTAAGTCTAATCCAAAGCACTGTTATATCTACTTCTGTCCTTCTACACATTTACAAATGGTGCTTTCGTAAAAGTGGAAAATAATGACAAATTAATATGAATGTACTTACATTTACATATTTTTGCAATTTGAAAGTTTAAACTGCAGTACTAAACTAAAAGAACGATTATGTTATAGCATCAAAAAATAGTCATGGCAACCAAATTTTTCTCATCCAGATGTCTTTTGCTATACTGACATATCATTCGATCAGTTCAACCAAAAATTTGTTTGGCATTATATTAAATAAATTATTTGTCCGTCAACTACTACTTCTTCCGGTTACAATAATAAATATGCACCCTCCTATTTTGAATAAAGAGACTTTTAAGTGAAATGCATACAACGGCAATTAAAGAAAACATTTTATGATGGTGACTGCGAGTTTTTCATACTACCAACAACATTAGGAAATCGAAATAAACTGCATACTGCAAAGTCCCGAAAAAAAGCCCTTCTTCAGTACACATGGAATTGTAACAATTTTAGAAAGGGCATTTTATTTTATTTTTTTTATTTATTATTATTTTTTTAAAATGAACAAATTGATAAGAAAAATTTAAAGGGGAGAGTTTTATTATTATTATTCTTATTCTTATTCTTATTATTATTATTTTAAGGATGAACAAACTGTGAAGAAAAATTTAAAGGGGAGAGAAAATAAGTGAAACTTTTTCAAAAAGAACAACTGCACCTCTATTATGCAGGGGGGGGGTAAGGTAACATTCAGAGAGGGGCTTACTTTCTATAATTTACGGTCTTTTAAACTTGTAACATGTGTAGTATTATTATCTGTCTACATTAAGCAAACATAAAACAGGTTAATGTATATATTGTGCAGTTTATGATTGAATAGAACATTACATTACGTCTAATCCTTTTTCGTAAAAGTTATGTGCTTAAAAAAAAATAATTATAGTAGTAAAGGGCGAGTATTACTCGCGCTCAGAGGGTTTCTTACAGATATACGTATAAATATAAGAATTATTGACTATATATTGTGTTATTAGAAAGAAATCTTTGCTTAAAAAAATAAGACTTTGTAGAAAACTATACAACGCAGGGTTAGGTACTGCACAGATGCAAACATTTCTTAATTATTCTGGAGTCTGATACGATGAAAACATGTTTAAAACCGGAAAGTGTTTATATAAGAGAATGTGTCCTCTTTCAACATGGTACTCACTAGATTTCATTTTAAAACTACTTATTAAATGAAATTTTGAATTGGAAACTAAGACGGAATAATTAAGGGATGTTCGCATCTATGGGTTCATATGTGTTGGAGTATCTCTTAGAAAAGAATAAATGCTTATATATTAAAATTTCAAAGATAAATGAAATCTATATAATATTAGATAGTACTAATATACTGTACAGCTCTTTTTTAATCTTATCTGAACCCATTAACTTCCGAATTGTTTTTTCATTAAAATTTAAATTTTGGATTCCCCACCATTTTTAAAGTAAGAATAACTTTTAGCTTAATTTATCGAGGAATTTGTCTTATGAAAGAATGTATTTCTTTGTCTTCCTATTTACTGGTGTGAAAAGCAATTTCTTGCCATTTCTATAAACGTCCCTAAAATGGGACGTTAGCCACTAATGGGTTTGTTTTCTTATTTTTGTTTTATTTTATTTTTTATTTTTTTTTACGAACTTAATTTGGTACTGACAATAAATTTTTTCATATTTAAACTTCATTTAGCATTTCATAATACTAAATTAATTATAGTAATAAAGTTTTGTTTTCCCATTGTAGTTAAAATAAAATCCTTGTTTACAGTTTACACCTGACATTGTGCTAAACGCGAATCGGAAATTTCGAACACTACTGTGGTCCGTGGCACATTTTCAGATAGGTTTTAACAATATAATTCAGAAATCATTGTCAAATTTGATAAAGATATTTCACTACAGAATTTAGATTTAAAATAGTTTATTTTTTTTAATCTAACAATATTAAGAATCCTATTTAACGTTTTATCCTTTTTTTATATTTTAAAGATTTTTATAATAAAGTTTCTAGTTTGAACCGAAATATATATTCATATGTTAGCAATAAAAATAATTGCTCGCGGCCTTTCTACTCGTAATTAACTTCTTGGGGACGAGCGATCGGTATATGTTCCGCGTAAGGTGCTCAGAAACCTTGATTATTTTCACTGGTAAAATTTTATCGTAAATTTTGCCTTATTTGATCCGTGCGATTTCTCGATTCCATTAGGCAAAAATTTCTTCATTAAAAAAGACGATGAAAAAAGATTATGGAAAACGTTCGCCCCGAAGAGGTTTAGACTTAAAAACACAAGAGGGACATTATGAAATCCACTAAATGCATACTAGTATGAATCCATAGTATATATCTGATATACCCTTTAATACCGAGTGGCATATTTTTAGATCACTACAATTAATGGCAAGAAAGCGTCTTTCACACCAGTAAATATAAAGATAAATAAAAAATTGCTTTCACAAGACAATTTCCTTGATAAAACGAGATAAAAATACTCTTGGGAAATGTAAAATTTTAATTTTAATGAAGGAAATAATTTGGACATTATTCAGTTAATTCTATTTAAATTAGTCTGTTTTTAACAATTTGACGTTTATTGTTTTTTTTTTTGGAGAGCTACGAGACATTGCATTACTAAAATATATTATTAAAATATGTTATCTGAGCTTTAAAAGTCGATGGACACAGAGTACGCCGCCCTCGTCATTATAGATGATTTTTTTTCTAAAATCATTATCAAAAATGCTTTTATAAGATTGTAACGATAAGTACCTCCAGCGATCTTCAACGCATTTGCTGAATGCCTGTAAATTGAAATTTGTGTATAACGTTTCTCAAAAACGTTTATGTCCAAAGATAATCACTGTAGTTTTCCTACAAATTTTACATTGATATCTACGACCGCTAATTTATAGTAATTTTAGTTTCTGTAGATTCAGAAATAGAATGGGAGGCATGTTTTTGCACTACATTTTCGATTATATCTCTGAAAATGTAATACCTAAATTTAACAGAAATATATTTTTGAGTTCAGCTTAACAAAAACTTTTCTATGACACACAAAGAAAAGATTTTTTCTTCAACTAATTTAACTAGCCCCATAACCACCCTCCTAAACATATTTCTAAATGTTTAATAATTTGTAAATTATGTAGGTCAATAGTCTTTATTGCTTCCCCCAATTTGAACTGTCCAAGTTTTACAGTTTACAAGTAAAACGCCTATGACAGACAGACACATACAGGAGTTTTCATAGAATGGTTCCGTTTTCACTTTTTAAGTGCGAAACCCTAAAAAGCTATATGCCTATCTGAATAATTGCAAGTATGAGTCGAAATTTTAAAATGCGAATAAACGTTATTTGCCTTGAAATGCTTAAAGACAATGTAACAGGATTAAATTGTCCACAACATGGGATAAAAAGGAAACTTAAATAACACGATAAAAAATCTACATGATCTAAAAAATACATGAAGATAATATCACAAAATGTACCGTAAATTTTTTTGTATGCAATTTAAAATTATACTTTAATGTTTTGTTATTTGCTAATATACCAGAATGGAGTCATTATTGGTAAAAAGTATTGATGTAATTCTAGACATTTTGTCTAGATACCTGTACCAAAAAATATAAGAAAGCATTATTTAAATTTTAGAAGAATAAAAGGGAAAAAAATCAATTTACTTTTAGCAGAATAAATAAAATCTTTCATAATATTGTTCAATAAATCATATCATTTTTCTCTTTCCTTTCACACATTTCATGTTTAAAAACATGTTTTACAACGTCTGTAAATTAATCATAATCTTTTTAACTAATACATAAAAAAATTACTTATTAATGAATTCAAAAAATATTTGCCATATTTTTAAACATTTATTTTTTTTTTCAATAAAGAAACCATTTTCTTTAAAATTAATAAATTAGTTACTTTGTAAAGAAATAGTGAAAAATCAAGCATCATACTTTTATTTATTGGTGTAAAAAAGCAGTGGATTTAAAAGAATAAATATTTCATTAATTATTTTTTAAAGCTATTTATTCACACTAATATTTTTTAAGCCATTTTAAAGGGAATTAATCCAATATAAATTATTTTTAGTTTCATTAAATTCTTCGTACTATTGAGACTAAGAATATTTAATACTACATGAAATTAATTGAAATTTGGAAAGAAAAACATTAATTTAAAAAAATTGAAATTCTTAGTCTCAAAAAATAAAAATATGTCATATTTATAATAATTGTTTTTTAATGTCCAACACCATATTTATCATATCTTTATTAATTATATTTAGCAATAATAAATTAAAAATAAAATCGACATATATTTAGAAGATTTGATACTAAATACCAATTAATCCATTTTATTATTGAAATATTCATTACTTCTCTCCAGTAATATTATTCGATAAACTTTTTTAGTTGAATAGTAGATAGTTTTCATTGTTGCAAAATGGCGTTGTTTTTAGATATTATTTCAATTCTTTATTAGATAAAATGTACTTTAATACAAATTACTAATTAAATATTTTAAAAAAGCTTCGCAAATACTTTTTTTTTTAAATTTTAAAATGCTAATTTGTTAAAAAAAGGAAAAAAAAAGATGCGTTTTCAAACTTTCTTTTTGTAAATAACGATCTTTTTTTTTTAACTTAAATGTCTTCTAGCAATACTTTTTATAGAAAAAATATAGTTTTAAATGGGGAAAAATTATTTAGAAATAAATTACAGTAGCGGAAAACTATTGAAATCTAATTTATTCTTACTAATATTTACTAAATATTTTTATAAAGCCTTTTAATGCACTAATATATTTGTTTTAATGATTATTAAAAATAATATTAGCGTAATTAAAGTATCTAATAAAATACACATTTCATATTTGGATAGTATAATTGGATTAATGAATTTATTTCACAACTTCAATCATAATATTAATTTAATCTTATTATATATACGTATATATATGCGTGTTTGTATTTTTCATTGCAATAAAAAATAAATTCTTAAAATGCTGATTGGAGATTAAAAAAAAAATGCCTATTTAGATTTTCTTTTTGTAAGTATGCTCAGCTTTTTTTAATCTAAATGCCTTCTAGCAATATTTTTTTCTAGAAAAAAATATTATTTTAAATGAAAAAATGCTGTGGAAATAAATCAAAGTATCAGAAAACGGTTCAAAATTTTTTATTCTTATTAATATTTACTAAATATTTTTAATAAAAACTTTTAATGCAATAACACATTTTTTTAATTATTATAAAAATAATATTAGTGTAATTAAATAAATTACTTAATAAAGTATTTAATAAAGTAACCATTTCATTTTTGGATCCTAAAATTGGATTAATGAATTTATTTCAGAACTATAATCATAATATTAATTTAATCTTATTATATATATGTACATATACCCGTGTTTGTACTTCGCATTCCAATAAAAAATAAACGCTTAAAATTCTTAAAATGCTGATTAAAGATTAAAAAATAAAATACCTATTCATATTTTCTTTTTGTAACTATTTTCATTTTTTTTTTTATTTAAATGTCTTCTAGCAATATTTTATTATTATTATTATTATAGAAAAAATATATTAAATAGGAAAATGCTGCTATAGAAATAAATCAAAATATCGGAAGAACATTGAAATCTAATTTATTCTTATTAATATTTACTAAATGTTTTACTAAAGTTTTTTAATACACAAAAATATTTCCATTAATGGTTATTAAAAATACTATTAGCAGTATATGGAACTATTTAAATCTACTCTAAAAATAAAATTAATTGCTACAAGAAATGAAATATACATTTTTAATAAATAATTTTTTGTTATTTTTTCGTAATTTATTAGCATAACTTTAATATGATTTAGCTCCTTTTTTAAAACATTTTTATCACTTATGAATTTACACATATATTTAGTAAAATATCCATTTCTTTTTGGATCGTATAATTGGATTAACGAACTTATTTCAGAAACATAATTATAATATTAAAATTATCTTATTATTTCTATTTATATATGTTTTACATTGTAATAAAAAAAAACTGCAAATATTTCTAAAAATGCTGCTTCTAAAAATGCCAATTCAGTTTTTTTTGTTTGTAAATACCCTCAGTTTTTTTTTTCATTCAAATGTCTTTCAGCAATATTTTTTTTTTTTTTAATATTTCTTTAAGTAGAAAATATGCTTTAAAAATGACTAAAAGTATCTGAAAAAGATTGATATCTAATTTATTATAAATAATATTTATTAGCTACTTTAAATAAAGCCTTTTAGTGCACTAATATAGATATTTTAAATGATTATTAAAAATAATATTACTAAGATATGGAACTACATATAGCTATTAAAAATATTTAGTTGCAATGATAAATATAACTTAATAAATAAGCGTTTGTTAATTTTTCGCATAATTCCTTAGCGTAAATTTATTAATTATGTTTATTGAACATTATTAAATAAATTGAATTTAACCATCTTTTTTATACACCTATATCTTTATGAATTTATAAAAAAGAATTTATTTCAGAATTATAATTATAATATTTATTTAATCTTATTATATATATATATGTGTGTGTGTGTGTGTATTTGTGCGTATTCCCCATTGCAATCAAAAAAAAATTTCTTAGCATTTTTTAGTAAATACTTTTAATAAAGCCTCTTGCCTCTTTATACACTAATATATATATTTCTAAATTATCGAAAAAAATTATTTTAGCAGGATTATTCATATCATCTGAAAAATAATTAATTGCAAGGATAAATTAAATAAAACTTATTAATAAAAAAATATTTGCTAGTTTTTTCATAATTCCTAAGCATAACATTATTAATTATGTTTAATGAACATAATTGAACAAATTCAAATCTAACGTATTAATAAATAATTATTTGTTAGTTTATTTCATAATTCCTTAGCATAACTTTGTTAGTTATGTTTACTGAACATTATAAAATAAATTTCATTTCGTCTTTTTTTAAAACAATTAATATCAATTACAAATTGTTATATCTTTTTAATAAAGTATTCGTATAATTTTTTGAGTCGCAAAATTGGATTAAGGAATTTCGTTCAGACCTATAATTATAATATTTGTTTATCTTATTATGCATACATATATATGCGTGTGTGTTTGACATTGTAAAAAAAAATCATCTCAGTTACCTGTTAACTCATTTTAATTCGATGAACAGCCGATACTTTGTTGATGATTAGCACAGACATGAAGTTAACTCAAATAGGAAGAAAACTGTATAAATACAGGATTCGTAATGACGAAATAATTAGCTCATTGAGAGTAAGGCAGCAACAAATACAATCATTCATCGAGTTCACGGATGAAATTCTCGGATTAGTTAAATCGCGATTTGCATATTAAAACTATATCGGCCTGCCAAGTGATACCTCGGTAAAAAAACACCTGAAAACTCGTAATGGTAAACCTAAGGGTCCAACGCTAAAACAGGATTTTCAGATGTTTGCCACTAAGCTCAAACCAATTGGTAGGCCTTCCTACCTGTCTGAATCTGAATTTGTTTCCCACTAAGCAAACCGATTGAGTTTTAAAATGCAAATCAAGAATTAACTAATCCTATAATTTCATCCACGAACTAGATGATGTGATTCTAGCTGTTCCTTTGTCCCGATTAATTATACATTTATTATATTATTAGAATCATATCATTGAAAAAAAGATCCCACCATTCATTACAAAATTATTACACGTCAACCAGACGGAAACTTCGGAAGATGCTGCATGTCGATCCTACGACTACCGTCCACACTAAAAGTCTCTACATCTTGTTCTACATGGCCCTCAACAAATTTCGAAAGAACGAATCTCTTTTGGATAACCGCGACAAAACTAATGTAGCAAATATTTACAAGTTGTAAAAAGTGATTAAGAGGGTTGTTGTTAAAAAACTATATTTTTTAACAATAGTGTGTACACTCGTAGAGAAATTAGATGTTTTTTTTAAACCAAATATCCTT